>JAJDFF020000032.1:0-82670 GCA_021527025.2 Geoglossum cookeanum
TGTATATAAACGCGAGGCCTCCTTCTATATCTTCTCTCTTCTTTAGCTTTGAATCGTCGAATAGAAGTAGTCCTACCTTGCTTTCCAAGTGCCCAGAATCTACGTTCGTGACATAATACCTTCAAAAAGGTTGAAAGGCTCACGAATGCACGAGTCCTACCTGTACGCTGGGTATTCGTCTACAAATTCGATACAGATGGATACCTAGAAAAGCATAAATCGCGACTCTGCGTTTGAGGCGATATGCAAGAATGCTCCCGCGAGGACAATTATGCTGCGACGCTGGCAGCAAGAACCTTCCGTGCCCTAATGGCAATTACAGCGGCATATGACCTGGAAGCAAAGCAATATGATGTGGTCAGCGCATTTACGAACAGTCAATTGGATGAGATCATCTTTATAGAGTGCCCTGATGGCTTTAAGGAGCACAACACTTGCTTGCTGCTCTTCCGCGCACTGTACGGACTACATCAATCGCCACGATTATGGCTCCAGGATATTACGAGCATACTCAGCAACCTCGGACTGCATCAGACCAATGAGGAATTCTGCTTGTTCGTGGGTAACGAACTACTCGTCTTCTTCTACGTAGATGATATCGTGGTTTTATATAGAAAGGAGCATCAACAGGCCTACAAGCATTTTATCACGAATTTAATTGCTCATTACGACCTTAGGGACATAGGCGAGCTAAGCTGGTTCCTAGGCATATGAGTTTTACGTGACCGCGCCCAAAAGAAACTCTGGCTATATCAGGATTCCTATATCCGCAAAATTGCGGCTATGTTTAATCTGGATGAGCGCCGGCCAGCGTTCACCTCTATAGCCATGGACACGATAGTGCCGTATGATGGAAAGGCCAACGCACAGGATATCCACGCCTACCAAAGGAAGGTTAGATCGGCCCTATATGCAGCCATAATTACGAGGCCGGACATTGGAAGGACTACATCTAAGCTCTGTGAATTTCTGCAAAACCCGTCACCAACACATCAGCAAGTGGCCGAGCAGGCTATTGTCTACTTGAAGACAACACAAGGCCTTGCCATCGAATTCTCGGCGGAAAAGGAATCTGAGCATCCTTTCATATGTGCTAGTGATGCAGCATATGCTGACAATATTCCGTCTCGCCATAGCACAGAAGGATACATTTTTTGCCTTTTTGGCGGACCTATTGATTGGAGGTCCACAAAGCAAAAGACAGTCACAATGTCAAGTACGGAAGCAGAACTACTGGCAATGACACATACGGCAAAAGAGCTAGCATGGTGGAAATGATTTTTCGACTGCATTGAATTCGACCTAGGACACGAGCTAAAAATCTACGGAGACAATAGGCAAACTCTGCGAATCCTCCAGAACGAGATGCCGTTTTCAACAAAGCTTCGGCACGTCGACATCTCGAAGAATTGGCTACAGCAGGAGGTTCTAGCTGAGCACCTCGTCGTCGAATGGGTCTCGACAACAGATATGCCAGCAGATGGCCTCACCAAAATTCTGCCTAGACAGAAGCATGAGAACTTCATCCGACAGCTAGGACTGGTGGACGTAACGCACCGGCTAGTCGACAATACCACGAAGAAACCGTGACAGCATTACAGCTCGCCGCAGCGTGCTGCGAGCTGAGAGGGTGTGTGAGACGTATATGGTGTTGTGGTCTCCCTTTGGGTCCCCGACCGACCGAATAGGAGTGGCTCAAATTCTATTGCCCCTATTCAAGACACGGAATCGCTAGCGGGGAAAATTTTTCTCAACGGCTCAATTCTCGTTTCCGCCTCCCCTATGTATATAGAGCACGCCGTAGGCTAGATACAATAAACAAGTTTCATCGTCCTCCTAGAATTCTGACAGAACCATAGCGCGGGTCTTGGGGATATATAGTAGTGTGAAAACTTATAGTAACGATAGAGTAACTCCGGCGTAGCGCAATGGTAATGCGTTCGTAGAGGCAATGGGTTTATCATGGTAGTAAAGAAGCAATTAGCAGAAGTGCTCTCAGTATTATGACTTAGAAGAAGAACTAATTGCTGCCCATTCTACTATGGACAGCGAGCTGCTTAAATACATGGTTTCGCCAGCTCTACGTCAGCTACCTTGCCTCATAGCTTTACACCCATTGTTTTGACTTCTGCTGGTAATGGAGATGTTGTCAATGGGGTGTTCATGCTACTTTTGTAGGCATGCTGCTTTTGTAGCAATGTCTTTGTCCGATAGGAACTGTTTCCGTCGTGCGTCTGGATGCGCTTGACGTTATATGCTTGCGGAGGATACTTGCGGTTGCTTGCTTGCGGTCTCATTATTGATGCGGAGGACTGACGTTGTAGAGTCTTCTGGAAGCCATAAGTGGTTTGGGCAGTTCGACATGACTGAGAGTATCCTTTTGAGAGCCTCATTATCAGCGCCTTATACTTCAATTCTCTTTTTATTTTTCCACATAGAAATCTTTTCTTCTATGTGGTTCCTATCTGCCGCCGTTATGAAGTAGTCTCAGTATCTTGACGGTGTATCACAGCTAATACTCTATTGAGCTGGATAGCCTCATTAAAATCATGTAAAAACTCTTTTTTTAGAGAAACTATAGAAAGAGTGCTATCCTTATAATGCTCTGGTAGGTATGACGACTAGAGCCTTTCATTTCCATAGCGCAGGCCTATGGGAACGTTTTCAAAGGTACTCATTTAGGACGTTTGTTGCATGATCAAGATCCTCTCTGTACTGCCAACTATCCTTTGTCAGGGGGAATCTTTTCCAATGGATGAGGAATTGTTCCTTGTGATTTCTCAATCAGTCATTCAGAATTGTCTCTACTTCCCATTCTTGATGTCCTTCTTATAGGATCAGATTGGGTGGCTTTGGCATATTACTGTTTGTTTGGCTTTGGTAAGGCTCGAAGAATGAAACATGGAATACTGGGTGTATCTTGGCCAGCTTTGGTAGATCAATTCTATAAGCTTGAGTACTAATGGGATTGAGAATTCGATACGGCTCAATAGATTTATGGCTAAGCTTCTTGCTAGGGCGCGTTAGCTTTAGATTTTTTATCGCTAGCATTACTTGATTTTCTACATTATAGAACTTTGGCTTATAGCACTTGATGTAATAGCTTGTCTAGTAGTTGTCATGAACATAGATTCCAGGCACTTGGAAAGCAAGGTAGGACTACTTCTATTTGATAATTCAAAGCTAAAGAAGAGAGGAGGTATAGAAAGAGGCCTCATGTTTATATATATAAGAAGAGAAAGCTCTTGAACCCGCCGCGAACTGTCATGAGCCATGCTAGTTGTAAAGGTTGCTCATATGGCAAACGCCAGATGGCTGAGGGCCGCAGGCGGTCCGCCGGCGGCACGTAACCGACATGTATTTAGCCTTATCGCTGGCAGCCCTTTGGGGGTCAGCAATTAGTTCTTATTAAGAAGTCATCAAGAAGTCACCTTAACCTCGTCTCTCATCGCTAGAAACCTAGCCGGCGCTCCCACGGATCGCCTGTGGCACTGTAAGGAGCAGTCTCCTGGGGACTTCGTGGCAGTGTGACGCTTGCCGGTCGCTGGGTGTGCGTTCTGGCGATTAGGGGCTACAATCGGGCCTACGCTTGGAGTTGGCTGATTAGGGGCTTCGGGTACATGTCGGGTTGCGATATGGAAGCGGTTACGAGGTATGGAACATAGGTAGAGGCTTAATTCTAATAGCTTGAAGAACTGATTGCTATCCTCGCCCCTGAGGCCAGCGAGACAACTATATACAGGGTGCGGCTCAATAACCCCCTTGGGTTACCCTATACGCCAACCTGTCGACCCGTGCATACATAGCCCGCGCGTCATTACAGGCACCCCAACGGCGCAGCTAACTGCCTGCCCATTGATTCATTGCCTACGAGACGTCTATATACTCTGCGACCGGCACACTACTGGTACTACGACGAGACGCCTGTGGGAAGGCGTCTCAGCACCCCTTACACTAGCCGCAGTTGGGTCCGCTGGCTATACTACGAGTGATAGTGGTTCGTGGCGTTTGTAGGTTCATTGGGTAGCACGGTTGAGGTCCGCGTAGAGGCTTGCATTATGGTTAAGGCCCGTGTAGAGGTTCGAGGGCTTTGGGCGAGGTTTGTAAGTCTGGCGATAAGCTCATGTGGCTCGATGCGGCTCGTGGAGGCTAGATCGGAGGCTCAGATCAGAGGTTCATAACAGCATTCATCCAGGTGACGCTGCTTTAACTGGGTGAGCTAGGTGAAGCAGCACCTGAGCTGTGTGATAAGCTAGGTGATTACCAACACCTTTTTTTTTAACACTCCCAAGCCGGGTCCCTTAATGGATTCCAATTGGCTTAGATCTAGTGGATCTAAAAATGGAGATAGTAGTAGAGCACCTACTTTTTACTATAAGATAGAGTAGCTTCTCTCTTCTCTTAATCACCTTAATATTGCCTTGCATTATTCTATTTGTTATTTTAATCAACTTTGCCTCAGTTACTTCTCTATGCCTAGAAAGAAAGCTACAGTAAAAGAACTACTGACTCAAACCAAAGCTATTAGCTATGAAAGAAGAACTTATTAGGAGAAAGATAGTATCAGAAATGCTAATAAATATATCAAGAAAACCCCAAAAAATTAGAATCATTTCTTACGTTTTTATGTAAATGTCAGGGGTGCGACGAACCTCGGACCGCCGAGCGATCCTTGCACGAGCTCGAGCCAAGACTCGCGGCTCGCGAACCCCTTATAAGGCCTGAGGAGGTTGCAACTGCATCCTCATCGGTCAACACCATTCTACTGTACATAGTTAGCCTTTCAATAAGACTCTCAAGTACCTGCCTGTTGTCCGAGCCTGCACGAGCAAGCCCGGGACAGCCCGAAGTCACAGACCTACGCCCAAGTGCCTACGGCCACCCGCTACAACCCTGACAACCATGCTACTAGAACCATCTAGAACTACATGAGGCGGCACTTCAGCACATCTACAACAACCAGTTCCTTAACTCCCCGTATATTACAAGTAATTTGTATGGGAGACATCAAAAAGTTGGGTTTCAGCAGACAATTGCGGGGCATTTTTGGTAAGGAGACCCCCCTACATCACTGATGGCGGGTGGTAACGGCGAGATCTCACGCATACAAAATTGGGCTTGGCGCGACGGATAACAAAACATACATGTAGTGAATTCATTGTTCAAATCGAAACAAGATCCTACAAGCACGAGCGTTCTTTTGTAGCTATAAAACACATAGGGATAAGGCGTTCGCGTTGATATAAAACAACAATAAGAAATTTCGTTAGAAACTGTTGGTTATGAGCGAATGCGATAGGCAGGTTGAGCGGTAGAATAGGCTATAGAGTAGACTGTAGACTTAATTCAATTCGATTCTACTGATTCTAGCTACGAGGCATTGCCTCTACATATACACGTCTTCCGGAAGCTTCAATGGCTCCGGAGGCCACCACGGCCTAGAAGGCCACCATAGCATCGGAGGCCTCCACAGGTGAGAAGGTTTATATCACGAACCTTAATGCTCGTATAGGTTGTTGCAACATGTAGGAACGACCGATTGAATTGAATTGGGCGTGGGTTAAGCCCAGACTAAATACACAGCGGTATGACTCATAAGGGGTAGAAACCCGTGGAATGTGGCGATCAGCTTCGCTGATCGCACTATCTTGCCGCACCGAAACGCCACCTCCAACATAGGTCTCAGCTCAGCTCCGGCAATCCTATTGCCGCGTCAATGGCTCGTCGCCCCTTGCATCATGAGCAATGACGATATCACCATCCAACAGAAACTATGGCAGATCATGAAGTTTTAAATCCGACAGCATACGCAGTGATCGTGGAAGGATCGGGCTCGAGGTGATCCTTCCCTTCGGCGACCCAAGTTTGGCGATCCTGGGGGAAGGATGCGGTAAGAAGGTTTCCCAACCGAGTCCAATTCACGCGTGCTCCTCCTCCAGTCATGTGGAAATCAGGGATGACGATAGTGAGGCGGGGATGATTGGCTATGGAGCTAGTTGTCTTGCTCGAAAAAGTTAGGTCGGAAAGCATATTGGCATCGAGGAGGAAGGATTGCCTCAAGCCAATCGCCCACACCGTGATCGATGCTGGGTCGGATTTGGAATGGTCTTTGGAAGATCCCACCCAGCCATCCATTCCAGGCGTCGGGTTACTTGCAAACAACAGGCTACCCAGACCTGTATAGTTGGCTCTTGCTCCTCCCCCCACTAGAGAAAAATCCTCGGGAAGGTTGACTTGCTGCGTCGGGTGAGCGTCAACATTGCTTGTCTGGCTGACGATTTTATACAATCCCGTTGGGATGGGCGTCTTGTCTCTCATCTGGGCTACAATGCAATATGCGACGATACTGGCTGGGCTCGGTTCGATATGATCCTTTGAAGTAACCGTCCAAGCGGTTCCGTCATCGCTTGGGAACATGCCGGTAATCATATTTCCGTAGGGTGTTGGGGAGTTGGCACACGGGCCATCCCAGTTGACGTACGCTCCTCCGCCCAGAATCACGGTTCCCCGAGGAGCGGTGATCGAGACAGTCGGATGTTGGGCGCAACCAGAAGTGGCCTTAAGCAACTGGAAGCTCAATTCTTTATAATCGTAGCTGTCGACGACTTCAACTCGTGCCATTTCGAAGGGTCAAATCTGTCGAGCACTATTAGCCCCACGTCATGAAAGTGGCAAAATATTGTACTTACTAGAAGACAAATAAAAAAAGAAAGACTGGGCTGTAGAACGGCTTTGATCTTCAATACGACGGTTAGTACCCTAAAATGAACAACAGAAGTTGCGTCAACCTTTGAATTGGAATAAATGAGGAAGGTTGAATTGTTCAGCTTTTATGTGTGAGCGGAGGTGTGAATGTGGCTATGATTGTCCGAGCTATGAGAATGTATCCGTACATAAGGCCGCAATGCCAGTGATCACGAGGGCTCGATCCGCCCAATAATGTGCAAACAAAGGAGCTGAATCATACCGCATGAAATAGCTTTCCTGGTCGCATGCCAAGAGTAGTTATCTACCTGCGCGCCGTGAGAGGTGCTGCGCAAGTGAAGCAGTGTTGACAAATCGGATTATGTCGGGCATTTCGTACAATCCAGCGAGATGGGTGTCTAGCTAAATCCGGCGGATCTAATTAGGTGTATTCTTGCTTTTCCATCAGCCTTGCGGGAGCTGAAGCCTCTGCTTGAGCAAGGGCTTTGCAAAGCCGGACAGGCTAAGCTGAATTTGAACCATCTCCTGTATACTGTGGTATGATATAGCCCAGCACATCCGGCGCTAACAGCTGTCGGCGGAAAGACTACTTTTGGTGTAAGCCTCCCGTACATGCAGCGACCAATCAAGGTACTGTGGAGGTGATTCTCAAGCCAATGGTTAGCTCGCACTAGTTAGTCTTGCTTGGCAGGGTAGTCTCCATTGCTTTCATTCTCCTTCGATCAAGCGTTCTACCCTACCGGCAATGAACTGCGTCCCATAATACCCTCCGCAGTTAGGGATAAATCATCCGTCTTATATATGTATTGATGAAATAAGGTCAAAGGTGGATGGTTGTTGCTGCTATTTTCTTTGGGTATTTTTATGGTGATCTTTTATATACTACTACTTTTATGACCTGTATAAGTGGAGATTGGTTCCGAGCTTGTGATATGGGGTTACAATCGCATGTACTATTGATGGTCGGATAAATGAGCGTTAAGCTTAGGGCAGATACATCCATCATACAATTTGGGGCCGTAAGTGTTGCAAGATTGCTTGCAATACTTTTGGCTTGGTTTTATAATCGGGCAATCTAGCTGTATGTAATAAATAACGAGCTCATTACATTACTAGGGGGGAGGGTCTGGTTGTCAATAGGGGGGGGCTCTCGGATAGT
The DNA here is from genome assembly GCA_021527025.2 of Geoglossum cookeanum. Taxonomy (NCBI): domain Eukaryota; kingdom Fungi; phylum Ascomycota; class Geoglossomycetes; order Geoglossales; family Geoglossaceae; genus Geoglossum; species Geoglossum cookeanum. Next base: position 7,865 of record JAJDFF020000032.1, read on the forward strand.
CCTCTAGTGCCCCTTGATCTTCAGACCTCCGATCCATCCCTAGTATTGTCAGAAACGATAACTTTTCAACATCAATGAGCAATTAAATAGCTTGGACTCACCATATGGATTCAGCCAGAATAGAAACTCAACCAGCGGAACCAAAAACAATGTTAATGCTAGAACTTGCCCAAAGCCCCATTCGGCTTCACCCATTGCCGTAACCTCCAAAAACTCTTTCCGCAGTTCAAAGATAGAAGTGGTGTTTAGCACCAGGAAAACCAACGACCATAAAATCATACCCCACAAAATCCATCGATAAGACAGGCAAAATGGGCAGGCACAGCCGGTGAGCAAATATGTAATACAGGCGCACTGACAGTGCCGAGCCACCCCATCCCAGGTAAAAAACCGCATACCTCGACTCTCCCTCCACGGCTCCACAATAGTTGCAAAGACAATCATAAACGCCGCCTGCACAGGAATCACATACCCATACGCGAACCCAACAGACGAGGTTCTGCCCGCACACTTCAATTCCTCCTTCAGCTTCTTATCCACCCACCACAGCCCAAGAACTATTGCCGCAATCCATGACCCTAACAAAATTGATAGATATACCAACCGATGCACTCTCCACCACCTTGCCGTCTGAGCGCCCCGCAAATCATTCCCCGCCAGGAAATCCTGGGTCTTCCATATAAAGAACTCGACCAAGCACAGAGCATATGTGTTAAGCGTCGCGAGATAAGACACCATACGCATATGGTATGCAGATGTCTTGTTCCGTCTAATAGCAGCACCGACCACAAGGCCGAGCGTCAGGACCACCATAACGTTGATAAGCTCGGTCATGAGTTTGTAAATGGATTCATTGAACCTGCGGATTTTGGGGTGGTCGTCGTAGGAGCGCCCGTATTGAAGGTGTATGGCGCAGTAGATTGCGCAAAGGAGAAGGGAACCAGCGGACTGGATGATGAATGCATAGAGTACCTTTGAAGGGTGTGAGATTAGCTAGATGGTGGGGAATGGGTAAAAACGGGGGAACATGCGCCTGGACCGCTGATGTCAGGATCTGCTTTCAGATTCTGGCAGATGTCCGAGTCCTTGCTAGACATGGTTTTGGTTGGCCGGTGGCTATTTCTCGATCCTCTGGGAGGTAATCGTACGCCCATACACGGTGAAAACGGTCCAATTCCCCCAGCGGCGCGTCTCCCGGGATTAAGTATCTAAGAGCAACATGGGGAAGATATTTCAGCCATAGAGAATGCCTTACTACATTGTAGGCAGCATCCAAGCCTAGCCTTGGCTCACTGCGACTCCCAAAGTATCGGCCGGCTGGCCCGAACAAGCAACGAGAAAACCAAGACGCCTTCTTCGATAGACTTGCGAACAAAAAGGCCTTGGGAAGGCTGAAGAGCGTAGCCTTCCCGCTCGATCATGTAGGACTAAGCCGAGTTTGATGTGCGGCATTGAGAGCCAAGAGTGGAAGCGGGGCGATGGTGGCGGGGACTGATACGTTTATCAAGTGACCATTTTCAGCTAACCACAACTTCTCGGGGACTTCGTTTCTAGCAAGGCTTTAGTAAGTTTTCCCGGGAAATGTGGTGAGGTGTTGATGATGGCGAGAGGGATCGGGGTCCGTGGGGACGGCACAAATATTCAGGCTCTCCCCCGAACCGGGAAGTAAAAAAAAGCACACGCAACCCTTGTGTTGTCGTTTGGGGCATGGGGGAGCTTTAGGGATGATGGCCGTGAGGTCCTGGACAAATCCCGCTTCTAGGAATCGCTATTGACGGTCTACTACTTCGCTATTTTTAATGCAACTGTATGGGAAAAAAGAAAACCGGGAGTTTATTTGTTTTTTTGACCTAAGCTGGACGGAGTCCTACTTGGCCACGAGAAATCCTTAGAAGCTTTTTCCAAGTGTAGAGGTACTAGCACGCATCTTTGCCTGCTAGCGCTCATGCAATTAAAGAGGGCATTGCAGAGTTTTGCAGCAAACGACTGGATCCTCAAATTGACTATTCTGGCTGATGTCCCGGCTGAGTAAATAGACAGCCCGATACCCACTAAACTGGCCGATAGCTGTGCTCGGTCTCCAAGCATTCAATAGCTCCGAGCCTGATGGGGATGCGCCACCGCGAGAGTAAGCAAGCACAGAACGCAGTCTAGAAGCCTTGGGAAGTGCCTCGCCACCAATGAACCAATGAATGCTAGCTGGAAGTTGACGAGTAGGGGAAAGAAAAGGATATGGATAACCCTTCCACCCTCAAAGGAGCCCCAGAGCTATGGCCCATATTGTATGTAGTTGTGGGGTAGAGGTACATGTAGAGTGGGGTTGTTGGATCAGCTGATTATGGCTGCTTTGAGTAAGTGGGCTATAAATTGGATGAGGGCCCGCATAGGCAAGGTGGATAAGCCACAACCTAAAAAATGGATTGTGCGGTGAAACTCGATGCTACTTACCCTAGCTACTGTGATTCCCGCGACGGCAACCGCTGCACCATTCAGCCAGACCCTGACATCGCCGGGATAGGGGTTCTGGCATCGTTTATTACTGTTGGCCTCCTCGTTATTCTGTCAGCGTTCTACCAAGTTTGGCGCAATGAACGGAATGGCGTTGAATGGAAAAATTTCTACCGCCCAGTGAACGATTTCCGGTTGGAGAGTGGCAACCAGCCGGTCCTCCGCAAGGCCAAGGAGTACCTGGCTTTCGAGCGAGACCACCAGGTCCAAAAGTCTCGAACTCCTGCGTTAAGCGCTACTATCTTCAGTCTTGCCGATACGCAGTTCATTACTGGCATTGCCATTGCCGGGGCCATGAGCAAGAAAGACATTGTGCTCGCACATTTCCATGTTGCAGATGAGATGGCATGGCTTGGTTTCATCAGTGCTACAGCTGGTCTTTTGACAACGCGGGTTGAAATCCTTGATAAAGGAAACAACGCAAAGCGACTGGTACGCGTCGTAATCATGTGGGCCTATCTCGGGTTACTCATTCACAGAGCGCGCGAGTTCAACGATGCCCTATTGTTCGCGGAGAAAGTCCACGAGAACAATTCCCCGACGCCTCAGCTTCGATGGAACTTTATGGACAGGAGGTCTAGAGTGTCGCTTTTTCTTCTCATCTGGAGCATTGTCGGAGCTGTCGTTGATACGGTATTCCTGTGGCCCGACCTCGCTGTCGTTATGTATTATTATGCTACGAAAGCCGTCACTAGGCCGTATGGGTTTGCCAAAGATAGATGGCGGGAATTGCCTCAACCCGTTGCCGTCGTGTGCTGGTTCGTTTGGATCTGCCTGTATGTTGTCGCCCTGGGTCTATACTTGATGTTTTTTGAGCCATTCAGTTACAATATCGGCAACCTTGGCTTTTTCATATGGGGTGTTACCAAGGCTATTCAATTCAGGGAAATCGGACAAAGCTGTATGAGTGAAAGCGATAGGCCTAAAGAGGATGAGTTGGGTTTTGGCCAGATGGTGGCCCTGATCCTGCTTCTTGCTCCAGTCATCAACAGTGCCGACCTGTGGTGGGGTGGGTATACTTAATTCCATTTCCATTGTCAAGGATGCTAACACGGATAGATTCTTGCAGCCAAATCGTCAGGAAACGACATGCTTCCACCGATAGTGGGGAAACAACTTCGGATCTGCTTCAACCCCTGGTGCATAGAAGCAATGTATTGTGTACTAATACCGTTTACGCTTAGTATCGGGCGGGATAATTCTGATGAGGATGGGGATGATGATGGTGATGATGATGACTGGGAGGAGGAGGATAGATTCGATACGGAAAAGGGGGCACGGCAATCTCGCTACGCCGGGCCTCTAGGACGATATTTATGAGCACTTCTAGTTGCCAAACATAACTCCCATCAGGTGATGTATTCAGGAAGCAGCAGACTCTCTCTATGTGCAAGCTTCCTGGCTAAGTGGGTTCGGCGGCCGACCCGCTCTTGCCATAGGGTTGTTGAGATATACTGAATTCGATAGGAGCATAGATGGGAAAATAGGTTTCAGTCACACGGTGGTCACGATATAAACAAAGGTTAGTGCTCGTGATTACAGGCGCGGGTATCCACTCGATTGACTTGACTATGGATTCTACCTATCCCCCAGCAATCTCCGACCCCTGTGCTATGGTAATACCATAGCACAATGGCGTCGGCGATGCATACTACAACACTCACTCTTACCCGCTAAGTACACGCCATAATATAGCGTGTTCGGTGGTCTTGGTGCAGTCGTTGACCGATATTTATGGGAAAAGTACGGGGGGAAGAAATCTAGTATCTTTTGCTCCTTGTGTATATATATATAGAGCTCAGCAGAATAATACTGCAATAAACACCTGGCCGTATGTGCAGTCAATTGTCATAACAACTCAATCTATTTCCCTCTATCGTTCCCTCCCCATCACCTATTCTATCTCGTTTGTCACTATGTTGGTTGGTACTGCTCGTTTTCCTGCTGTCCTTGTTACTCCTTCTATTTGTATGTTCTAGATTACCGCTTTAGGCTTTGGGTGCTACTACAACACCACCGTAAACTCCGAAAACGCCTAAACCCCGACGGGTGCTCAGAGAGCTAGCCTTCTTTTCTTCTTTCTCCTCTCCTTCGAAGTCACAGCATCCCCTCCTCCTGTATGCGCAGTGCTCTTGCCTGTTGCATCTGACGATTTCTCTAATTTCTTCCTCAGTTTGCGCGCTTGCTTTGATTCCTCGTCCGCGGAACTGGCTCGTGGTCCTGGGTCGCCTCCTCCCGATTGATGACTAGTTCCCGGGGGTGCGGATTCGGTTGGAAGATCCCCCCGTTTCAAGAGCCTTAAAGCCCTGATCTCCCGCCTTCTTCTGCGCCTCTCCCTCTTAAGCCCGCGATCCTTCGGAGTGAAGTTTTCGTCTGCAAGTGGTTCCAATGGCCTGGAATCCGGTCTTTGTATACACCCGGTCGTCCATGGTTCGAGTTCTTTTGAGGCTGCTATTTCGCCCACGGCACCAGAGCTCTCCCCTTTTTGTAACTTCCTTCGGTCCTCTTCAGTGTACTCTCTAGAATCGCCCCGTTCCGCTCCCCTCCGGTTCTCCGCGGTTTCACCCTCCATGGCTCCTTTCCCAATTGTCCCTACTAAGCCCTCTCCTTTCACAAACATGCTATAGAGAGAGGCTTTCCCCGCTACCAGTCCTTCCAAAACCCCACCCTTCTTCGTCTGCGTAACTTTCACCTCCCTAACCCCATCAGCACTGACATCCCCTTCCTGTACCTCTAGTCCGCTCAAGGAATCATCAAAGGCCCGCGCCCACCATTGGTCGGCTTGGTTGCGCTTCTTGCCGACACCGAGGACGTCTGATTTTCGTGATATAAGAAGTGGTTTCGATAGACCTTTGCCGGTTGAGAGTGCATGACCGGTACCAAGCCAGCCCTGTGCCTTGAGGTATCTGGCTGTATCCATGGGCAAGAGCTGAGGGGAGGTACACAGTACTCTACACCTAGGAATGCATTTTGTGGTGGACACCTGAGTGCTTGAGCTTTGCCAAGATAACAGTGTGCCAACCCGTTTTGGCAGGTGAGCACGCCGCCCTATGCTCACACAAGTAACTCCTCTATGTTTATAGCTCTCCATTAACTTTCCTTTCCAGGACACAACACAAAACCATTGCCATTTCCCTCTCCTTCTCTATCTCCATCCTCGCCCATTCCCACCTCACCTTAGACCCTGTTCCTAAAGTTTCTCTCCAGTGAGGTATTTTCTAAACCGGCGACATTCATGCATGCACCCGCCCTTGCCCCACCCTCTGTCCCTGTACCTGTGGCTAACAGACAAGCACAGAGCTCCCTCGAGTTATGACTTTGACTTCTGCTAGCTGGTGAACCCCTAGGACTACAACTTATCTGGTGTATTATCCTTTTACTCATAGCAGCTGAATGCTTTTTGATCCACTTAGTATTGCCGATAATTGCGAAATTATATGATAACCAAAGGAATGGGGTTCTTTGCTACAAGCCTCTCATAACTATATACATCCTATCTTTTTACAGATGAAGAGCTACTAAAGCATCATGAGAAAAGTGTCTCCGGACAGATATAGCGACTACTGCAGAGAGTTTTTTCGGCCGCAAGGTCTCTTGAATCCTCCACCCCGGGTCCTTCTCGAGTCTATGAATAAGCTCAAGAGGGCGCATATGAGGTAGCCGGATGTAAAATGCTGATGCATAGTTTCCGAACCCCTCCATGCCATCTAACCGTGAGGTATATAATATATGTAGAGGACAAAGTGACTATACCATGAGGGGAGAACAGCTAGGGAGGCTAGAGCACGATGGGGACTGGAACTGGATCACGGGGTCACATCACAGAGGGGGGATTGTAGCCGGAGAATGATTGAGGCTGGAGAACGATTGGGGCTGGAGCGCGATGAGGTTAGATCACGAGGGAGTTAAGCACGATTGGGGCTGGAGAACGATTGGGGCCGGAGTACGCTGAGCTAGAAATGGCCCCCCCCCTCTTTCATGGAAGAGGCTGAATCATGAGGAAATTTTTCTACCACCGGTTCTTAGGGCTCCTTGGGTATCTTCCCCGGCTTATTCGATAACAGCCAAGGCCTCAAATCCCAGAAATCATCTCTGATTATGTCAACATGGTGCACGGCAAGCCGGGCCTTTGACCGGCGCTTCTTTTCCCTCTCTTCTTGGGATTTGGACTTCTCAACCATCAGGCCCGTTTCCTGTTCATCATTGGCTTTGCCCTTGACCTGCGTAGAAGTTGAAGCAGGGCTTGCCAACTCGTACTATTATTGTTATTGTTGTTGTTAGTGGGTTTTTATGCTGTGATTTGGGTGCAAGACTTACATCGCGGAAGACGACGCTTCCTTTCTTGAATATTTCCTGTTCACTATTGTAATTTATCTTAAATCGTGAAAATAGTATTTCGTTCTTGTCCGAGGCGAATGAACCCTGTTAGAATGGTGAGTTGTCAGCCATATATATGTGCTTAATACAACAGAAAAGCAGTGGCTTGGACCATGAGCTCCTTTTCCGCTTCCTTAGCACTTAGCCCACCCTGCTGTACGAGTGCCCAGAATACGGTGTTGTATAAATTATTTATATGACCTGCAATCTCGACCCTGCACGTCAGCCCAAAGGACGACACCATGTCAATTAAGGCCACAAACAGTCAACCTGTCTCCAACTCATATAATCCCGCAAGTTCTGCGTGCTGGGATATTGCACCGCCCTCCCATCGAAGGATGGAAGCGGCGGAGAAAGCGGATTTCCGGGAAAGAACGACGGCCACAGATGCACATAATACGAAGTAAACGTCGAGACGACCGTTGTAACCAGCTTGCTACAGCCCACAGCAATAAGTCCCTCGAGCAACAACGACGAAAACAACGAGATAAAACCCCACCTAGCCCGCCGATCAAAAAGCGCACAAGACCTATGCAAGACAAAGCTAAACCCTCCCAAAGTCAATCGCAAAACAAATAACCACATTCCCTCCTTCCTTGGTCTCACCTATACTCATCACTGACACCATACGCAATCACCACATCAGGAAACTCATTCATAACCGCTGACGCCGCCGTGTTCATGAGGTTCAAAGCCCGCCGATCATTGGGCTTCTCGAATGAATATTTCTCCGACAGCCTGGAACACACGAACGAATACGAAAAGAAGTTAGAATAACAAAAAATGAAAAACAAATAGCATAGGCTGTGGGGAGAAAGAGGAACTGCTTTTTATTTTCTTCATTGATTTTAATATATCTTACTTGTGAAATCCGCGTCCATCAAGCCGGATCACTATCCATGTGTTCGGGAGGAGTGTGTCTGGCTGCTCGAAGCCCTTTACGTATTCGTATCTGTGTGTGAGAGTGTGAGTATAGAGCTCGGGGGAAATGGGAGGCGGAGGTTATTTCTTACTTCGAGTTCGCCATGGTTGCTATCTACCGCTCTGATATCGTCGAGATAAGATGGTTGGTGGTCTTGTATGGAGATAGTTTGCCGTTCGCCAAAGAAACTAGAGTGGTCCATCGGCCAAAAGCATGACAAAGCGTCATTATCCTCCGCGCACTGTCCACGCTGTGTTCCGTATGTATGACACCCCATCTATTTCATGTAGAAGCTAGTCTGCACATTACATCTGGAAGCCCAGAGCCACATTTACATTTATTACGCCGTTCATTTCCTCTTGGTTTTGGTGTAATTATGTACATACGTTGCCACCCAGCGCCTCGCAATGTCCCATTTTTGTGGTAGCATCTAGCCAAATAGTAGTTGGTAGTGCTCTTATCTCTAGCGTAGTAGCCCTTGCCCGTCACAATTTAGTGCAGGCTCTATCGTCTGAAAGGAGCAGACAAGAACTGGAAATGAGACCATATGAGGCCATGAAAACATGTCGAAAAGCGAGTAACCAACCAGCCCCGCCATTGAAATACGCAATGAAAAGTCATCCCGTGCAATCGCAGCGCTGAGATATAGCATTATTATTACAGAGATGCTCCTGAGCGATGCTTGGCGATGGGCATTCCAAATTACAGCTGAGAGCTTTAAGAAGTAGGTTAGCAGTACACTGAAGTATTGAAGAACTTTAGGCACTGACAGACTAGTTGCTCGAGACAGCACAGGGAATGCGTAATTTAACCACTCCGTGGAGAGCTGAGACCTTCGTTAGTAACCGTAGCATATACAAATCTTTGATAAATCATCTACCTTGGAGAATAGTTTGGAGAAGTCCTGTATCGTTGGTTAGCTAGGCACAAAAAGGTAACAGGTTGCCTAAACTTACGGAGACCACTTTGGCGAAGAGGCCGAATATGGTGCCGAAAGCGGGGAGGTAGGAGACTGGTGTAGGTTTGGGGATGTTGGAGAGTAGTTTCCAGCAGGGCTTGTCGGACTGTAGAGAGGGGATGTTGGGCTAAAGCTAGTAGGAGAAGTCGGAGAAGTAGGACTGTGCCTGTCGGTTGGGTTAGCAATTTTATGAGTAGTGATCCGGTGGGAGGTACTTACTGCTTTGTTGCAGCCCCACCACCGAACTGGGGGCTCGATGGACTGTACTGTGGGGATGTAGGACTATAGTTTGGTGACGTCGGGCTGTAGTTGGGTGACGTTGGACTATAATTTGGAGAAGTTGGTGAATAATTGGGGGAACTCGGGGAGTATTGTGGCGATGTAGGCGAGATCCCAGGGTGAGCGTATGATGGTGATGTTGGAGAGTAGTTTGGCGAGGTAGGAGTGTACGCCGGACTGGTAGGTGAGAAGCGAGGTGAGGCGAAGCCAGGACTGGATATATTCATACCAGGCGAGGAAGGAGAGTATTGGGGTGACGACGGCGAGAACCCTGGTGAAGTAGGGCTAGGGTTGTTAAAAGGACTGCTTGGGGAGTAGGGGCGACTTGGACTCTGAGCATAAGGGCTTAAACCCCCGCCGAATCCAGGGGCCTGGTATTCTGTAAATCCGCCTGGGGTTTCTGAACCCGTGTTGACCATCGGCGACCAAGATGTGCCATAATCTGGAGAGCCAAGATACCCGCCTTCTTGTAACGGTGAACCGCTATCGTATGGCGTGGCCGCCCCATCAGCCAATGGCCCTTTGACACCAATGTTGGGCATTCTTGGGTTGTCGGATATGACAGTGTTTAACATGTTCTCATCAAGGAAGACCTCAAGTTCGCCAGTTCCAAGGGGTGCTAGTTGCCCAAGCATAACATTCTCAGAAACGCCACGACAATCATCCAGCTCTCCGGAGGCAGCAGCCTCAAGTAAAATTTCAACCGTCTCCTCGAAGGAGCACCTCATCAGCGCGCCAGTGTCTGCGCGGTTGATCCCATGGCGAGTGATAGCCATTAAGTGGCCACGAGATGTCATGACATCGACTAAAAGTGCTAAGTGGCGATGGTTCACATATGAGCCGTCAAAGGCCAAGACTTGACTCAATTCCCGCATGAGAGCTGACCGGGTAGCTTCTATGCCAAACACTTCGAATACCTCAATGAATGAGTTAGAATAGGTCCGGGTGGTGTCGACTCCAGGGATCGTTAATACTTCGCCCAACGCCGTACCGCTAGTATCGAGGAACCACTCTCTACAGAGGGGGTCCGTCTTTTTCATGACCAAACGGCCCTCTTCATCAGTTCTAAGTCGCGGTCTTTCGTTCAAGAAGGCCCTCTCAATGCCAGGGACACCACGAAGAGTGAGGTTATCGAGAATATGATTTTCCAGCTTTTTCAAGGTTTCATCCTCGGTCTGCTTACTGTCATCTTCCATATCCTTCGACGGGTCAATCTTCATCCGGCAACGGATAACCTGCTGATCTGCATTGTTGTCGCTAAAGACGATCGCCAAATCCTTGACATACTTCTCTTTTATTCTCAACGCAACGTCTTCAACTGTGAGGCCCTTGTCGAGCAGTTTGCGGCGACCGAGTATAATACGGAGAAGCCATCTCGATTGCCGTTCTGGATCGTCTGCATTATCTTCCGGAATGACATAGTATGACTCGATCATATCATGGTCGGAGTCAATAACGGTAGCCTGAATTTCGGGGTCATAGTAGATCTCTGTTGCCTCTGTGACAGACCGCAGTGTTGTGTGCTCGACAGCACTTCTGAGTAACTTTGCCGTTTCCTTATTGTCGGTCGTGCCCTCCTCCTGATAGACCGTCATGGAAGGTGTCTTGATGTTCTTGGCAACATTGAGAATCTCTTTTAGACGGGGAACACCAAGCGTGACGTTCTTCGAAGAGACACCAGCAAAATGAAAGGTGTTGAGCGTCATTTGAGTAGCTGGTTCTCCGATAGACTGTGCTGCTAGGACACCAACCATCTCGCCGGGATTAACGGCGGCACGGAGGAATCGGTTCTCCACTTCTCCAAGGACCCACTGCAACGCGAGCTTGTTGATAGAGTACTCCATCACCAACCTCTTGAATGCGAGTCGAGACCTGAGGTGGGCCTTGATGAGCAAGGTAGCATTCTCCTGACCTTCACGAGAGAGAGCGTCATCTCCACGGACAACAACAAGCTTGCTCAGAAGTTCTCTGACTTGGGGAATGACCTCGGCAGGGTGGAGGTCGCTTCGCGCACTCTCCTTGATCCTGAATACAGTCTTTGCAGTCTCTAGGATGCGAAGAATATTGAGAGGTAATTGCATCTGATCCGTATCGTCTTTGGCGTTTTGCCGTAGAAATACTCGAGCAGCCTTGAGCTCGTCGAATTCCTCGTCGAGGTACTTCTGGACTTCAATACTGCCGGAGATCTCGGTTGCCTGCTCAAGAAAATCCGGTGATATCGCGTTCGCAGAATCACCCATAAGATCGACTCGGAACATCTTCTCGAATTGGGCATCCGAGCAGGTAAAGATGTCGACTCGTTGTTTTTCGATGTGAACACCATCCAAGCCGTCTTCGCCGTACACGAACTGCACAATATCCCCGAGGGAATTCCGTACGGTGCCATCATACTTAGCCATGACGTCTTCAAGGGCCTTGACCAATCTCCTCTGGATATAGCCCGTCTCCGCCGTCTTCACTGCAGTGTCAATGAGACCTTCTCGTCCGGCCATCGCATGGAAAAAGAACTCAGTCGGCGTTAGTCCTCTCAGGTACGAGTTCTCTACAAAACCGCGCGATTCGGGAGAGTAGTCATCTTTGGTAAAATGTGGGAGTGTGCGGTACTTGAAGCCGAAAGGAATTCGCTTCCCTTCTACAGACTGTTGACCCACAACTGCAGTCATCTGGGATATATTGATTGTTGAACCCTTTGAGCCAGATCGGGCCATCTGGATGGCATTATTTAGGTCTTTCAGGCTCTCCTCCGTGACCTTACCAGCCTCGTCACGGGCCTGGTTCAATGCCTTTGAGACCTTGTTCTCGAATGTCTCACGAACGTTCATCCCTGGTAACGGCTCCAGAGTATTATCTGTTGCGCTCTGCGTAATCTCCGTCACTTCGCCCTTAAACTTGCTTACTGCCTCCTCAATTTTTTGGATAGTCATTTTGTCCGGGATTGTATCACCGATACCGATACTGAAGCCGTTGTGCAAAAGCCAGTAGTTGACGACCGTTTGGGCGCCGTTGAAGAATTTCATTGCGGCCTCAGGACCTTTCTCGTTATAAATGATGTGGATAACACCACCGCCACTAGCACCAACCGACGCCTTGCTGAACAGGCCAAACATAAGCTCTCCCCCGTGAACGAAGAGCCCCTCATCGCGAAGTGGTGAATACCCATCAGCACTTGGTCGGACGAGATTCAAACCTTGTGGGATGACGAGACTGATGATCTGTTTCCCAGTCCACTTCGGACGCGGCTTTAATATAGCAGGCTGTGGAATAATTCCATCCCATTCGGGTACCCAAAGTAAGATATTCATCACCTGCTCTTTCGATAAGAAAACGTCCCTACGAGACATCTTGTAGATACCACAGAGAGTGTCCTGAACGATGCCCATCAACGGGCCGTTTCTTTGTGGAGAGACGATATTGAGCGGCACCATGCACAACTGGCTGACTTCTGCTCTGGTCTCTTCACTTTGTGGGACATGCAAGTTCATTTCGTCTCCGTCAAAGTCGGCGTTATAGGGTGAAGTGACAGAAAGGTTGAGGCGGAACGTTGAGTATGGCATAACGCGTACCCGGTGACCCATCATAGATTCTTTGTGTAGAGACGGCTGGCGGTTAAAGATGATGTAGTCGCCGTTGATAATATGTCTTTCCACTTTCCATCCATACTGGAGCGATATTTCGCCCGCGCGCTTGTGGTGTCTTAGATCGATCCTCTCACCGTTATCGCGGATAACATACTTGGCTCCTGGGTGCTCGTTGGGCCCAGACTTGACCAGCTGGTGCAATTTTTGGATGTTGTATGGAGTCACTGTCTCCGGATAGGTCAAAGTTTTGGCGATGCTGATTGGTACCCCCACTTCGTCGAGCGAAAGATTAGGATCCCCAGTGATAACTGTACGGGCAGAAAAGTCGACCCGCTTCCCCATCAAATTCCCACGAAGACGTCCTTCCTTTCCCTTTAGGCGCGCGCGAATGGACTTGACCGGTCTCCCGGACTTCTGAAGAGCTTGTGGCTGGCCCGCAATGTCGTTGTCCATGTAAGTAGCAACGTGGAACTGGAGTAATGCCTCAAATTCGCTAACGACATGTGCTGGTGAGCCCTCTTGCTCGCAACGCCGCACATTTCCATTAGCTCGAATGATATCACCAAGTTTGTAGGTCAAGTCATCCTCTCCACGCATTCCCTGACTGGTACCGTCCATTGATATGCTCGGTCTAACTGGCGGAGGTGGAACAGGGAGTACAGTGATGATCATCCATTCAGGTCGAGCGTAATCATTACTCAAGCCCATCTTTCTGGCGTCCTCGGCAGATATTCGGCGGAATATGTTGTGAACTTGTTGGGGAGTCAGCTGCTTTTTTTCAGGCTGTTGGGTTTCGTTCTCATCATCCTTTGGGATCTTCCAGGTGCCGAATAGTTTTAGGCCTTCACGACGGATCTCAGGCTGGTGGTTCCCACATCCCCCATGGTTGCGCTTCTTCGGTTGTTCCTTGCCAGTGCTTGGATCAAAATCTTCCTCTGTAGTTGCGTCACTCTCACAGATCATCTTCGGCTTGCACACCTTCCAGATCGCATTAAAACGATTCTTGGGGTCACGATGACGTAGAGCCTCTTTGAACTGAGGATTATTCTGGAGGTCAGAACTGTCAGCAAGATGTGATAGAAGACACGCCACCCTATCAAGGATGGCTGACCTCATCTAGCAAAACCTTTCCGCAGTTAAAGCAGACGGCCTCAAGAAGCTTCTTGATCTTAGACATGAAGCCTGTCGTCGTTAGCATACCGTCCATAGTATCCCAGATACCAAATACCCACCAACGTGAAAGACTGGCGTTGCGAGCTCAATGTGACCGAAGTGACCAGGACACTCCGACATGCCTTCCTCGCAAGTGCTACACTTGTAAGCACGGTCGATCGTACCGAGGCTAGGGTCGTTGAGGCCCGATTCTCTTGGTCGTAGTTTTGTATCATCCTATAGACAAGTTAGTAGAGCACATCATCCGGGGATTAATGTGGGGCCTTGCCATAGTCTCCGGATACACAATGTGCTTGACACTCATGCTTTTGATTTCTTCCGGTGACAAGAGGCCAAACTGTATCTCCTGAATCGTGCGCTGTGGCGCGCTGGAGTAGGTGAAGTTAAGGTTCGCCATTTTTTTCGAGTGAAGGGAATTCAAAGGTCAGTTCAACGTGGCGATTTGACCTTTCGTCCAGCGAAACCGATGCTTATCGTCAGGAACAGGTATCTTCCTCCTAGGCTATCTCCCAGCCAGGACTACCTTGTTTCACCAGCTTGTGGGCGCAAGTGGTCGAAACTACTGATGAGCTCTAACACCCGGTACCGCGACGCCGCAGCGAAACCACGGCCCAAGCCGTTGTTTTCGACGGCAAAACGAGCGTGCGACTTCTTCTCTAGTCGGAAGAACGTCCGGTGCGAAATACCGAGATGTGCGACACGGTATGTGCACGGTTGAGATGGGCGCAAAGGTGTTGCTAAGGAGGTGATGGTTTCTGACTAGATGGCTGGCTGTGATGGAATAAGTGTGAGGGCGAAGCTTGGCGCAGACAAAGAGCCTCTTTGTGTGACTAAGACCAAATTCGGCTCAATAGCAATTTCATTAACCCAACCACAAAGAAGAGTAAGGAGCTCATATGCGAACCACAATGCGGAACCGTCTCCGCGTCATCAAGTCTAGTGCTTCACCCATCTGGAATACCATGCAAACGCCACACATGAAGCAAGAGATATATCACAACCTATCCGACGCGTTGTGCCCTACAGCTCTAGGTTAGAACCTGAAGAGGATATAGCACACCCTGGACAGGAGTTTCTGAAAAAGGAGGAAGAAGGCGATGGGTATGTCACCGCTGGTAAGTACACCGAATAGGGCTAGTGTTTCCTCGTGTTAACGAGGCCATACCATCCCAACAGATGACGTTAGAGGCCCTTTGACGAGGAAGAGAAAGTTTCCACCTCATACTCATGTGGCTTCTCCACCAAAGAGGACCCGAGTCGACAACAGCAGTCTAGTAAAAGGCGGCGAACCGAAGTACTCCGAACCCGTGGGAGCCGATTTCCCTAGGATCTTGATGACTGAAGGGCAGGCTTACTTTGACCGCACCCGTTATATTTCAGTCTCGGAAACCTTCAATAAACTGATTCTCTTTCTCCGTCCTCGTTGGCCTGGTAAATCACCGATGATAAGCATGCCGGAACACTTCCACGGTCTTCATTATGCAGGTGAACATCAATCATTTTATGAGGTCTGCAACCATGCCCCTAGTTATCCTGATGTACGAGTTTACCTTTTCTTTTATTCAACGATAAGGTCTCGACGTACAAAATGATATCGCAGAAGGAAGAGTGATGCCAGGGTAGTACTTTATCATGAGGTTTCATTTCTCGACTGCTACTCGCAGTCTGAGCGCAATAGATGAGATCAGGCTCTCAATCGTATGATAGCTCGAACACTTGAAAATTTTTATATAAAATACATTTCATATTCGGGTGGAGATGCCACTGGGAGCATCGACCCTAGCGACATACAGTCTCACAGCACGCGTTGATTTAGTCAATAACACACTCGAAGATGGAGGCGAGAAAGCGCTTGCCGATGCCCAAGGGGTAATAACGACTGCTTTTTATCCGATTTTTCCGCCTCCAACACACAAGTCTCTCTACTTACCCGTTGATGAACATGATAGCCTCCGCCAATAGCCACCCCGAACCCTACAGGGTTACTTGGGAGTATAATTGACCTGTAAACCCTTTTGGAGCGCTATAAAGTCATTTCTTTCGGGGGTTATTCGGAGAGCCTTCACCACAGGGCATCCCACCGCTCTCTCCAGCTGGCATCGAGAATCCCACCACCCGACAAGGACGCAGCTAAACTCTGTGCTTTTTACCCGTTCAGATAACACAAGCGGCCTTCAAGACCGTCCGCAGCCCAGATTCTCAATAGCATCTCTTGGTTATGATGGAATGAAATATCACTTCTACGACGAGAAAAAGGTCTAACCTATATATATATAACATAGAGACATGCTCGAGCTATTCTCAGGCGAGAATTCGCCGCCTTTTTATGAAATCGTTTACATACATATTATACTGCCCATGGGAACGGTTCAAACCGCTGCAGCTCGCAGGATCGTAGCGATTCAAAAAAAAAAAAATTTATTTTGCACACCTCTTCCATGCGAGACTTATATCCATCCATCCACATCATAATACATACTCCTAAAGCTCTAAAGTTTTACCGATAGTAAATCCCGTCTCAGAGGATCTGATCAAATCTTAAGCAAAGAAATAACCAAGTTAGTAACTTAAATACAATACAAAAATGATATTAAAAGAAAGTTTATGCATTATTTTTTCCGGCACTTGTCCTTGGTCGTCTTGAGCTTTTGGGTTGGAATATATGCAGATATGAGTGGTGCAATACGCCGCAGTAAGGGGGATAAAATGCTACGGCTGGGTCCCTTAGACGGAGCACCGGGGTAGGGCACCAAAATCGGGAAGATGTTTTGTGAGATATAAGCAAGTCTGGGCTTTATATAGTTGCACCTGTTTTACGAGGTGCTCACTGCGATTAACGAGGAAACAAAATTGGGGTTATGAGATCCGGACTCTAATTAGCCCGGACCTTATTTTTTTTTTGTCTACCCAGCCCCGATCGCGAACCCTACATGAGATGTTAGGATGGAGGGCAATTCTGGGAGGAAAATTTTTTGGGGGAGGGGCCTACCTAAAACGGAAAATGCTATCCAGATTGTGGCTTGTGTGGCGAGTTTCGGTGGACAGTACCTAGACAAAATTAGGACGGGAGCTCCAGCAAAATCTATATACTAGATATTGAAAATAAAAAAAAGGTGGGTCTGGGATATAGAACTTACAATGGTCCAGCGAGACGGATATATCCAGCCCAGAAGAACCAGCTTGCAATCCAAGTAAAAATGCCAATGAAGCCTGCAGCTCCCCAGTTTATATCCACACGATATGTACAGATGGCAAAGACGAAAACACCGCCCCAAACAACCAAATAAAACATGGCTCCTGTGTACATTAAGTGAGCGGCCCCTCCGTGCGGAAAATTATAGTTCGGGTGCGAATCGTAGTAGTGGTGATTGGCAGCAAAATTAGCAGTTCGTACAATGTAGGAGAGCCCAATGACCTGCAGGACCATCTCGGAAATGATAGCCTGCATGGCAGACCCACGCCACGGGCTACGATCCCCGGCAGAATATAGCAAGCTAATGACAATCCACGACAATCGCGGTCTGGTGGTATAAAACAGAACTAAATCTGATATGCGGAAGGAGCTGTCAAAGCCTGGGGTGCGCTGGATCACCATCGCTACGAGAGCGTTGCCGCCCAAACCCAAGCCGACGGAGACGAGCCAGGTCGCGACCCACGAAATGGAGTCCTCATCGCCCAAGACACCGCAGGTGAGACGTTTCACGACTCTGCTGTTGCCAAAGACCACAGCGAAGGCAGTGGTGATGACGTTCACGGCCGCAAAGGTTCCGAGGGATGCGGCAGCAGAGGGGCAGTGAAATTCGGTGGTGCTATTGGGGCCCACAGACCAGGACCAGGGGATCAGGTCCTTGGGCCGGGGAGGTTTTGTATGCTGCGCCGGGCTGCCTGTTGTTGTTGTTGTTGCGACGCGGCCGAGGCAGCTGCTGACCGCCAGGCAGAGGGCCAGCAGAGGAAGGTAGCAGCCACGATGCATGATGTCTCTGCGGCGAGGATCGCCGTGGTGGTGTACTGGTGCAAGTACAGAGTGAGTACAGAGCAGAGCAAGAGGGAGCAAGGCGGGAGAGGACTCGCTGGGGACCCCGAGAAAAACGCGTCCAAAAGAGCCCATCCAGCCCTATTGGGCCCGGTGTTGCACAAGCAGATGCTCATTTGTGTGGTGGGCATCTCCTGTGTGAATATTGCACACCTATGGGAGTTGACTTGGGGCAAGCCCCTGCCTGCGTGGCGGACGCATCCCTCCTCACCAATCAAACAACAGCCGCAAATTCGAGTGCGGAACGTGGTAATGCTACTGTGTTAACATGTACTGAAGATAGCGGTTGTATGCACGAGTACTTTGTATATTGTGCATACTCATACAGTACATGTACCACGGGCGGCACAGAGGAGAGCCGGGTAAAGAAACGCAACAACCGGAAAAAATATAGAAAATAAATTAAATTGAAAGCAGGTAGAAACAAGTAGGTTCATTTTATTTAATAGCAATAATAGTAATAATAATAATACATCGATCCTGTTTTGTCGTTGGCTAATAACCTTTTTACCTTGCAGAGTACGGTAACGACCCGACCCAATAGATGAAAAAAAAAGAGCAGTCCATCTCTCTTTCTTCCCCCCCCACCCCAAGCAAAATCGCCCGCATTAATCGTGTATTTGTCCCAGGGATGTTTGCTGTTGGCACTGCACCTGCTGCGACGTGGCTGTGTGTGGTGGTGGCGACGAACGAGAAGGGCCTCCAGGCTTCGGGTTCGGGGCTTATGGGGGGGGGAGGTTTATGCTTTTTCCAATCCTTCCCGCGGACTTAGTTGGGTGGCGTATGTACTGCATGCCAAGTAGGTTGGAATACAGGAAGCTAACATATAAGGGAAGCCTTCTCCGCCGCCTGCGCTTCCCCTCCGCCTCCCTCCTCTAAGAAAGGAAAAACGGTTATTGTTCTATGATTAAGGGTTGTCTTTGTTAAGAGAAAGGGAAAAAAAAATAAGGAAAGAACGGACGAACGGCTACGGTTATGGGAGAGTCGATAGAGGGCTGCTGGGGCTGGTTTGGCGGGTTTAGCTTCGCTGCGAAGCCGACGGCGACGGCGGCGGCGGCGACGGCGGTTGTAGTGGGGATGGATGGGATTTCGCCGTTTTGCTCGCGCGAGGGGAGTCCGGTTGCGGATGGCGATGGTGATGGCGATGGGGATGTGGATGTGCTCGCGCGGAGGTTGGGCGGGAGCGATGTGCTGGGCGGGGCGCGGAGGAGGAGGACGACGAGAAGGCGTGTTCGGGCGCTGAGGCAGAGCGGCTGTAGGGCGCTGGTGGGCGATGAACGGCATGTTGCGGAGATTCGTGGCCTGGTCGGGCGGCTTACTACGACCCCGTCGTCGCCCTCTGGGGGAGAGTCATCATCATCACCATCATTATCACCATCACCACAACCACAAGAGACAACGACAACGACAACAACAGCAACAGCAACAACAAGATCAGCCAGTCGCCACTGCCGCTACCGCTACCGCCACCGCTCCCCCCCTCCCATTCACATCCACATCCACCCCACGACCGACCAACCACCACCACACCGCCAGCAAAGACTCCGACAACCCAGCTCCCAAAAACACCACGTCCTGCTCCGAAGCAATCCATAACCGCAACCATCCGCAGATGTGCCTGACGGGGAACAAACAAACGACCCAGCATCCCCTTTATTTTATTCCGTTTTTTCATATTCTATTTTAGCGGGCACATATACCAACGATTAACCACCCTCCACTCTATACACAACATGCCCCAGCATCTCTAACAGCGGGCCGCCAATCCGACTTCACACTAGTATCCATTTACCCATCCATCCATCCATCCACCTACTTATTCATTTATTTTTTCCACAAATTCGAGGGAAGGGGGGGTTGGTTGTCGGGTTTGCAACATTTTTTTCATCTAATGACAATTTTGGCGTTGGCTTTGGGCTTTTTCCGGCTACAAACCGGGGGAAAATGGGGGGGATTAGTGGAGAAGTAGAAAAACAGAGAAATAGAAGGGGGAGGCGTGGTTTTTCATGTCCTTTATATATTTTATTTGCTGTTTTTTTCCCCTTCTCTTCTTTCCCTTCTGGAGTTTTCACGGCGGATGAATCGTTGGGGGTATCGGGGTGTATTGGGTGTTTTTTTTTTTTTTAATTTATTTTTATTTTTCTTTCGAACCGTGAAGAAATAAGAAATAAAAGGAATAAACAAAAGAAGGGGCGTGTGACAAAATCCCACAGCTTTATTCCTATTTTACTTCCTAATTATATTCCCCCCCTTCCCTCCCCTTTTCTTCGACAGAAAGGAAGCCAAGCCGAGGTTTAGATGGATATGGGTATGTGGCACCTGTTGATGCGATGGTGCAAGATACGGGGTTTTGGGTTGGTGGCCTTTTGGAATAGAGAGGTTGGCGTGATTAATGCTGGGGTGGAGTGGGAGAGGGGTTGGAAGTACGACGGCGGGATTGAGGTGGGTGGAGTACTTTGGGCTGGGAATTGGGGTGGTGGTGGCCTTTGACGTAGTGGGAAGGTAGGAGGGAGAGAGGGGAGAATCATGTCAGGTTGTGTAGTCCAGTACGCGGGTGGGAGATTAAGATCATGTTCCCATGATAACCTCCGTTTTTTTTTTCTTTTGTGGGCAGGTTAGAAATACGAGGCTAGGTTACTTTTTTTTTTTTTTGCTTGTGATGCCGGTAGATGGCGGATGCACGACGCCCCAAATGAATCTTGGACTTGCAATTTTGCATAGGGAAGAAAAGAAAGGGATATCCGGTTGAATATCGGATGAACGAGTAAACGAACGGACAAAGTGTGCTGAGAACCCGCTAGTTTAGCTTGCCTCCCCCCCTTGGTTCTGCTGTCGCTTCCTCTCCTCCAACAGCGTATTAAGAACCCGCTCCAATCTCGTCTGGATCCTCGTAAACGACTCTATAGTTATATATACCCCTCAGTAGCGGTAAGGCAGTCTTGGCATCTACCTGTTTCAAAGAAAAAGTAGGCGGGTATGCACCCCACTCACCCGCCATAATCGGATTAAGAGAAGAGTAGGCGTGTGGGAATCAATCCCTCAGGGATATATGTAATAACGAAGAGAAAAAGGAAGGAGGGAAGGTACCATTAACGTTGTCTAGCCTGTTTGCTAATGACGCCATTCGGTCGATGGACGTTTTGATTTGTAATTGAGGGGGGTCGCTAGATTCGAGGTATTGCTGGAGTTCTGGTGAACGGGCGGGGCGAAAGGGGGATGTGGTGAGCCAGCGTCTTTTCTTCTTTCTTTTTCCCCCTTTCTGCCGGGGCTGAATGTAGGAGGATCTGGGGTGGTGGTATACGGCATGAAACCCGCCCAAGGGGGAAGGAGCATAAACAGCATACTCCCCTTCCCGCCATCACCTGCCTAACACACCACCACCAGCATCACATTTTCGAGTAGGAAAAAAGAAAAGAAGAAAGGAAGCGAGACGACAAAGCAGGATTTTGGAGAGAAAAAAGGGGCCATATACGTACGAAACACCAATCGCTCAAGTTCCGCCCCCACGGCCAGTTGTGACTGCTGAACCGCATATAGCCGTTCCGTCGTGCCCTGGACTGCAGGCGCGAGAATAGCTTCGAGACCGCGGGTTATGGGGTCTGCGGGGTGATCTGGCCTTGTGGACGAGGATGGAATACCGACGTTGATGCTCGAGGGGAGGGAGAAGCTGGGCGATGATGGCATGGTCTGGGATTGGGAGGCGCTAATGGGGTTGGAATCCGTAGTCGGGTGGGAAGGGCCAGTCTGGTGCGTACTTGGTATGGCCATGATTGGGTTTGGTGGAGAAATTGGTGCGTGGTGAGGCCGTTATTGGCGGTGGGGGTTTTTTGGGGGGGACGATAGAGATTTGCATAAAAGGGTGTGCGATTGTGCAGGCGTGCACAAAAGCTTCTGGATTGTTCGGTAGATTTGGACGGCGCGATCGAGAGTTGTGCATATGCACCCCACAGCGACCACAAGCCAACTCTAATGAGATGAGATGACGATGGCGATATGGCTGTGCAGGCGGTAGGGAAGAAAGGGCGAGAATACAGAGACTGAGAGGGGTAGGCATGATCAAGTCTATTTTTTATTGCCAGTTTCTGGCGCGGCAGGGTAGGTTATCACATCCCCTCCTTTCATACTCGCTCTTGGTATACCGTTCAATCGATCTAACGCCATACCCAGGCCCCGCCGTCCTCCACCAAGTCCCCGCCGGTTCCATTACCCCCCAGCCAGGGCACCCCCCACCGCTAATCCCCTTCTCTACGCTCACTCCCCTCCTGATCCCGCGCCACGAGTTCTGCAACCGCCTCCTCACGACCACCACAACCTCCAAACCCTCGTACCGAGTCCTCTCTCACCCCGTCCGAATCTACGACCCACAAAAATACGAGCGCAATGACTTCATCTTCAACTTCGCGATAGTGTTGGAGGAAGAGGCAGACATGGCTAGTTATAAGGCCGGAGTGGTGAAGTTGGCGGGGGTGTTTAAACAGTTGGAGGAGGAGGGGAATGTGCTGAGTAAGGATGGGGGGGAGGACGGTGGAGGAAAGAGAGTGCTGGCTATGATGGAGCAGATTTTAGAGGATTTGAATAACTATTGTGAGTGTATGATTCCAATAGGTGAGTGTCCCATCCAGAAGTTAAACCATTCAATTGAAAAGGATCGCTAATATAGAACAGACGAATCAAACACCATCAACATAAAACTCTTCCCCAAATACCCCCCTCCCCCCCCGGTAAAACCGTTCCACGTCCCCATCTCCACTGTCCAGCTTGAAGCCCTTATGGACGTAAATTGGGACCTCACCATGCAAAAGGCAACCGCCCCAAAGAGTTTTCCTAGTTCCAAACCCTCTTTACTAACCTCCACAAAGATAGTCCCCTATATAAATGGCATCAACTCCACCCGCCGTGTCGCCGAACTCGCAGACGCAGACTACAACCTCGTTAAAAAATGCATCGAGCACCTCCTCTATTACGGCTGCCTCATCATGGTCGACATCTTCCAATTCAACGCCACCTACGCCTGTACCGCTGAAATCTCTATGCTCGTCACCGACAAGGATATGCAAGACGAATGTGCCACCTACATTGCCTCGACCCCGCCACGCACCGCGTCAGATGACCAGATCCCCGCCACGCTCATTATATCACTTTACGCGTCGCTTCGACAGGGCCAGGCGCTTAAGCTATGGTGTATAGAACACGCGCATTTCCTGGACGGTATTGATGTCCGGAGGTTCATTTCATTTGGCGTTATCAAGGGCTTTCTCTACCGTGTGCACAAGTATGCCATCAAGACCTATGATTCGTCTCCTCCCGCCATGGATATTGGCGTCGCGGCAGTCGCAGCGAAGGGGGCCGGGCCTTCGGTAATCCCAGGTGAAGGAGGGGGGGACGAGGACAAGGGGAGAGCAGAGCAACTGCCTTTGATGGCAAAATACCTCGATGGCACGCACTGCTTGGACGAGATCTGTACAGATCTCGGGTGTAGCGAGAAGGACGTCTTGAGAAAACTGGGTTCGTACGGGGATGTGCAGTTTATTCAAAAGTAAAAGGAAAAAAAACCCGACTTCCCGTAAAGTGGAGATTGATACCCCCCTTCTTATCCCATGTAACAGCTGGTAACCTCCTCATTTAGAATATTTTTTCCTTCTTTCCTTCTCTCCTTTTCTTTTCGAGGCTTTTTTTCTTCACATGCGGCGTGTAATTGCAAAATAAAAAGTCATCCCATATGAGTTAATTTTCCCCATGTTTGTTTTGTTTGAGTGACCACAGAATGTCCTTGGAAAATATGAAAACAAAATAAAAGAAAAAGGTAGATGAGCTAATGAGGGAAAGGAGTGTACTATCGGAGACAAAGGAGCCTTTTTTCCCCTCGTGCCATAGTATGTGTGGGTATGACTGGCCAATGAGGTACTTTTCAAGAAATAAGAAAAAAAAGTCGTTCTCTAGTCAGCTCTCGATGCCGCTCGCCATGCTACTCTATGGAGAGGAACATGATATCAAACAAACAGACGGCTGAAGCAACCCTCGCTTTATAGACAGAGCTTAAGCTCTAAAGGCTAGAAGCCTCAGCTAAAGCCACCCGCTCGACCCAGCAATGAATAGCAATACACGACACAGACGCCTCTAGTCAATGGTCATCCTACTTGGTACCGGTCCATGTGCCATGCTTGGCTGCATCTCCGTTGCCATGACTTTCTCCTCTTCGTTCTCTAGCTTCCTCTTCGTGATATGCGGTTTTAGACCCTTATCGAAGTTGCGGGTGCAGGCAATAGCGTTGGCGATAGTAAGAACGATTAGGATAACAGTGATCACGGCGAAAGTCGTCAGTGATCGTCTTGCTGCTAGGTAAACTTGCTCCCGTGAAGGCTGGTACATGCGGACGAGCTTGAAGAGGAAGTATGCAAGTGCGGCAAAGTAAAAGAACTACGCGACAGGTTAGCATGACTGTATGAATACAGTGAATACAGTGCTGTGAAATTGCGTTAGACTCACGATGATGAAGACCATGCCTGCAGTATTTTCCCTTCGGGTCCAGAATGCTGCTAGAACGAGGATTGCAATGGTAACAGGAATGACGGCGATTGTAAGTCCGAATTCGACGTCACGTGCCGCCAAAACGATGACAACAAACTGTACCGTGAACCCGAGAAAGAAGAAAAAGTCAAACTTCAGGAGGGCAATGTAAATCTGTCCGTCAGTCAGCAAGTAGCTCCTTTCCCTTTACGTATAAAAGGGTGCAAGTCTTCTACTCACCTGAAATGTCAAATATCTTCTCTTCATCCTCAAGTCCGCGCTAATGTGTTTGTAGATGGTCCATGCAAATTCATCGTATAATTTCCACGCTATCACGGACAGCACGACCGTACCAAGAGCAATGACGCATGGAACTGCAATCAGAAATGGCTTGCTGGTACCCCAAACGTCTGCGTCATCTTTGATCCAGCCAAGTTTCTTAAGCACCGTGATTGCCTTTTTGATTTGATCCATCTGTACGGAAGCGTAGATAAGGAGTCCGACATTGTAGATGCAGAGACCGATGACCTGAATTGTGTTCTTGAGTCGTAGCGCATCGTAGACAAGTATGAGTTGGTAGACAAAGCCGAAGATAAAAAGTGTGAGATATGTTGGGATTGTGCGAGATTGCGGTGTCTTCCCAGCACCCTCTTTGAGACTCTGTTGGAAAGTAGCAAAGACGAACCTGAGACTTCTCGTCAGCATGTATTCCTGGCTCGATTCAAGCTATCCTTTATATGATCCTACGAACCACGCATGGGAGTTCACTAGGGAGTCCACTATTCCCACTGCGTGCTTATAACGGAGTCGAGAACGTGTACTAAGAGAATAGTACTCACCCTTCAAAAGCTAGTACTATGGCAGCCTGAATGAACGCGATGATAAGAAATGCCCATGTCCAGAGGGTGTTTGGCTTGTACATCTTGGACTGTTGGAGCACTCGCCCGGCGGATGCTCCCGAATATCCCTCGCGTTGGTAATACCCGGCGAAATGCTGGTTAGAACGATCTGCCCGTTGACCTCCGAGGAGGGCGTTTGCCTCTTGGTGGGTAATGTCGGCGGTGACGACTGCCGACTCTGAACAGTTCTCCCACCCCTTTGATATCTGAAAGCCAAGGGGAGGTAGGTGTCAATCAACTCCCAGAGAAGGCTGAGAAGGCTGAGGAGAGATAATGCCTTGAAGCGGGTGGGTTGAAGGGGGCGAAAGATCTTCAGTCAACCTCATGCGCCGCCCGAGACGGAAGGGTTCGAGCCCGGTCGCGTGCAGTTCTGGGTTTTGGATTGGCTTCAGCGCGAGTCTGTGTTCGAGGGTAAGGGTATGAAACGCGTAGGGAGTGAACGGACGGCAGCGAGGCACCAAGGAAAGGAACAAGTGTTTTCTGTCTCGCAAAGTTGAATGAATGAGTGAATAGAAAATTGGAGGAGCAGCCCGACTGATATTATAGGATGTGCTGATAGGTAAGCGGGAGGGAGGATGATGATCAATGTGTGGTTGTGGTTGATGGAGTGATGGACGGGGGTCGAGGCGGCCCCTAGCGACGAGATTGGAATTGGCCGTGTGTGGCGCAACAGCAGCAGGTGGGTTGGAATTCTACTAGAACTAGTGCACTTGCACACGCTCTGCAAATGTTTTCGGCGCGACCGGGACAAACGTCTGACAGGCGTCCATGGGCGCAGCCTGGGCTGGGGCTTAGCCTGCACACAAGCACATTTCCGGCCGGGCAATGGCATCGCTCTCTTCTACTATAATTGGTGTGGTGACTGCATTCCGGCAGCGACGATCGATCAGCAGAGAGGCCACCACCGCAGCCATTCTATCCATCCTGGGGCATCCCATCCTAGGGCATTCTATCCTAGGGCATCCCATCCCAGGGCTGAATGCAGGGCATGCAGCCCTAAACACGCAGCAGCCTCTCTGCGCAGTGCAGTCTGCACACCCAAAAGCACAGTGGCTGTACTCCGTACAATATACTATCGTCTACCCCAAGTACATACCCTGTACTACGCACAAATACTCTGCACAGAGTCGGGTGCCGAGTACCCTGAAGTATAGTGACAACTGCAAAGCAGCCGCTTGCTGCGGCGTGCAACTCTGCTGCCGTGTGTGAACAGTAGCCAAGCGAGCGGTTACATATTACATTCCCAAGCCACAATCATCCTCGCTCATCATCCAGCTGTCTTGGTCCCAGATCTCTGATCTCCGATCTCTGCGAACACAGCAGGCGCGGCTGATACTGACGGCTGATACTTGCGCTGACGTCTGCCCAGGCCTACAGCACTATCATGAAGACCGGTAAGCCGTCGCCTCTGCATGTTTCCAAATCCACTGACACCGAATAGACGAGGCTATACTGGAGGATCTCGCGAAGGATGGATTGCTTAGTTTGTGAGCTTTCGTCCATGACCTGCCCCGATAAACGACCATATCCTTGACGTGCGTGCAGTTCGGACTGGCCCGGATTACTCGAGAGATTGCTTTTGCGTCTAGATCAGGCACGGCCACCTAG
Source organism: Geoglossum cookeanum (assembly GCA_021527025.2). Taxonomy (NCBI): domain Eukaryota; kingdom Fungi; phylum Ascomycota; class Geoglossomycetes; order Geoglossales; family Geoglossaceae; genus Geoglossum; species Geoglossum cookeanum. The sequence continues at coordinate 34,707 of JAJDFF020000032.1, forward strand.
CGTAGTAAACATGGGATTCGACATGGCTGACTAGCTCTACAGATTGCCCGTGATTTCCCAACCCCACCCATACCGACGTCCAGCTCACCCGTCCCGGCAAAACCGGTGATACCAATAACACATCCTTCGATCGCAGAGTCGGAAGCTTCGGCGAGCCAGGGGACTGACACAGAATCCGCACCCAGCAGGCCGGTGAAGGAAAATGCAACTCCGACATCTCCGAAATCGCCTCTTTCCAGACCTCCTGTACCACCTTTCTCTTCATCTTCACCATTTCCAGGCAATGACAAGCCACTCATCGCTGCAGCTTCTGGTTCTCTGCAACCCGCGCTTCAGTCTCAATTCGAAACCATCAAGGACACACTTCGCAACAACTTCTCGCACTCCCCGCCCCACACAATTCAGCGGCTCGCAGAGCTTATACTCAACCCTCGGAAACATTACCGTACCCTCCCTAGCTATATCCGGGCACTTGACCGCGTTATCTCCGTCTCTTCTAGCGCCGATATCTTCCCTCTTCCAACTGCAACGTTGCCCAATATAGATGGTAGCGGGCTGTTGAATGGCACTACCACGATCATCGGAGGCGGGGGCTCAGCGGGAGGCCTAGGCAGCGATGAAAGTTTAGGTGGGGCTTTATTGACTCCAATACCATGGCTACAGAACGCACCGTCGTTAGGGCAAGGCGAAGTGCGTACAGAGAGTACCGAAATTGTGGACGGGCCCAATGGAGCTGGCAGCATAGAGACAGTGTCGATATCGATGAATGGGATTTCCTCTGCTACACCGCAGAGAGGCTCGGGAGCGATTGTCCAGGGAGAACCACCAACGCAAGAAGATGAAGCGGGAAACACTCGGGCTTCTTCATCGCCCCAGGATCCGGCGAGCGGGGGAGGCACCAATACAGAACAGGCGGTAGAATAGAATAGTATTGTGCAGCTGACGTGGAGGGTTTTTTTTTTCGATTTTGGTTGTTTTTGCTCGCAGGCCTCGACAGCTAACAATGAGAGGTGCGCCACAACCAGAATATCGCGGAAATTAGTTGACTCGCTTAAAACGAGATGACCGAGCACTGCAGCAAGCTTTGTTCCACCGTTTCCTACGGTGGACGGGATATTGTTAGAGAGTACCGGATACTGCACTGTCTTATGTACGACAGGCGGAAACGCTGTCGGATACAGGGCTGGCTTGCTATATGAGATAGTATTGATAACGGTCGAGACACCCGCCAGAGCATGTACATACATGGAGTGCAATGCCCGACCACAACTTTGACGCCTTTTAAAGTACCAGACCGCATCCTACTGATCCACTTTACGTTTCCTGTTTCTGCCCTGGGGTCTCGGGGTGCCGTTTGTCGCATTTTTCCTCCCTCTTTCATCCCCACTCCCACCACTCTCAACACTATTCATCCATTCCCTCCCCTCACCAGGACTCTTCCTTCTCATAGTCCCCGGTCCCACAGCCACAATCTCTTCCTCGCTCTCACTGTCGTCAATGTCAAGCAGGACAGGCATTGTGAACGAATTTTCTTCCTCGAATTCGTCCTTTACGGGCTCAATGGTTAGCACGTCCACATCTTCATCTTCGAGGTCAAGTTGTCGTTTGTGGATTTCCTCCTTGGGGTGAATGTCAAACTCGTCTTCTCGTTCAATGTATTCTACATTCTCTTCAACCTCGGCAAAGTCCGGGGCGAGAGCTGACCAGCGCTGCGGGGTGATCACAGACCACAAGTATACACGCCCAGATTCAAGGCCACATGCAGCGACTAGAGGCCTGTGGGGATGCCACTAAATGGGGTGGGTATGTATTAGTGAGTGGTAGATTCGATGCCAATCAGATGAAGCTACCTCAACAACTCCCAGTTCCTCCTTTGGACCCTCCAGGATCTTGACCAAGCTTCCCATACTCCTTTCCCAGACATAGATATCGTGGTTCTTGTATGTAGAAGCAGTAATATACTCCCCGGTTGAGCTAAAGGCAACATGGTTCCATAAGAGTCTGTTAACGACATCCTGGAATTTATGCTCGACCTCAACCTTTATATTCTCTGGGTCTAGGTCTACATCGTCCAAATTCGGCATATGAATTGTCCGTATTATTCTGTCGCTCGAATTGACAACCATGTCTCTCCCGGATGCGGTGAGACGCAAGTAAATGATAACGCCGGTTGAAAGTCGGGTAGAGTGTATTGTTTGACATGATGTTGTTTCTATTATGTTTAGCCATCCTTTACTTGTACCGGCCAGTATATGGTTTCCTGAAGCAGTGAAGACCGTGACGCAAGTCGTTTGTTTTGCGTCTTGCGCCGCCTGCTTTCCGTTGACAACGCTATCTTCATCGACGCGTGGTCGCTTTGGCGCAGAAGGAAGGACGTGCTTCACTGGTATGGCAGGAGAAAGGTCCACTAACATAGGCTGATCTTCAAAGAGAGACGCCACGACAAGCAAGCTGGGTCCTTCTAGTCAGCTCCAGTACATGAAATAAAAAATTTTTTAATGGTAAACAGACTGATTGAACGGATGGAGCTCTGCAATATACACAGGAGCCTCAAATCTTGCTGTGCGTACTCTCGAACCGTCTTTCAAGTCCCATAGTACGCATTTCCAATCCTGAGAGGAACTTAGCAGGTACCGGCCGTCGCGGGACCAACTACAAAAGATCAGTATCCAGTCACATGCAATCCACTTCCCTCTGGTTGGCAATCTTGCCTCAAGGACTGGATTTGCCGCGTATGGCCTCGCAGCTTCCGCGCTACGCCATTCGTCTCGACATCAAATATGACGACGGTACCGTCTACCTATGCCCCAACAGCAATGAGCCCCTGCTTTACCGTGCAATTGACAATGGGCTTAGCGTACTCTCCCCGACGCTAGAAAGTCGCCCTTTCGGTTGAATCTGACGCACGTCGCATGACCGCTCCCTAAGCAACGCAGGGCTCAGTTAAATATCCGCGAACGAGAAGTCGCAGGTGTGCGCCTTACGAAGGTTTCCAGTTAGGGACTCAGGGTAGTCTTGCGCGAGCACAAAAGGATCGATCAGCGAGAGGTTCATGACGAGATTCACTAGCGGCGATTGCCCGCTGAGGGAATCATTGGTGTTGCGGTTTGCCTGTCTGCACAAGAGGTGAGCCCTGTCTTAGTAAGGGCATAGCCAAGAACTTTCTCCACGGAGGCGCGCTTTAGGTTTTTTAGTAGGCAAAAAAAAGATCCCCCAATTGCCTTGACCCTCAAAAATCTGGTAATCGAGATAACCCATTATGGTAGCTCTATATCATTTAATTAATTAATATCCGATATATTTTAGCATACATATACTAGTGCTACTCTTGTTTGCAAGAACTGGCCAGCTTGCTTGGATTGATGGCTTGTTTGCTTATAGAATAGGTTATTGGAGAAGAGGGAAAGAAAAAAAAAAAGGAACAAATCTGTAGACATCCGGATAGTTACGAGGGAGAATGAAGCGGAAAAAATAATTTACATCTATCCATCAACAACAGTCATGGGGCATCATCTATCATGGGCACTCATCCGAGTGAGGCTCGGCGAGCCGTGGGGAGCCAAGCCAAAGCCTTCTCGGCAATTGATGTACTCTCTGCAAACCAGCACATCCCCGCCATTCACATTCGAGATAAAACGACCTCTATTGGATAAATACGGGCAAGATCAGGTCTATCCCACTCCGCTCCGACCTGTACGGCGCATCTGGCATATATCTCATATCTCGCCGTTGAGGCCGTGTCTTACTTTCTACACCCACTCAGTCTTCTTCCACATCTTCCTCTCCCACGTCTTCCTCTACGGTGACTCCCACAAACACTGGCGCTTGCACATTCCTCGCCTGCGCCCTTTCCGTAACATTAACCTTCACCCTCTCCACTACGATAGCGAGAGTTTTCTCGTGGGCGTACGTCAGCGTAATCTCATCGGTGCCGGGGGCGGATGCCAGGAAACGAGATATGCGGGAACTGCTAGAGGAAGAGAGGAGGATGACATTCTGGAGGTGATTAGCTTATGGCGGCGAATGGGGGCTAGACGGGGGAGGCTCACGCCGGTGGTGGTTGAGGCAGCTATAAGGTCGCTCGTTTTGATCTGGATGACTGTTAATCTCTACCTTTGGAGTGATTCAGGGGGCGTACTATGGGCCCTCACCTGAGGCTTGACCACGAACCGTGTTCCCACTACGTACTCAAGGGAATGGGCCGGCTTCCAATGATCCGGCATTCCCACGTCTGGCCGGTCCACCGAAGCAGCGGCAAAATAGCCGTCGATTTTTGCCGTAATGTCGTCGAGGGGATTGCCAGGTTTGACGGCAGTCACGATAAAGAAGCCGTTATCCCGCACCCAGATGCTGTGGCCGTCTGCCTCTAGATTCAACTGACCCTTTGCATTTTTTTCCGATGGGCCCTTGAATATCGAAGGGAGGAATGCCTGGTAGGCTGAAAGGTGTCGCTGGAAGACCCCGACTGCGGCATCATGGTCAACGCAAAGCCGAATGCGCAGCTCGATCATGCCGTCAGCGAGCTTAAATATGTAGCGGGACTCGCTTCCGTTAGAGCTGATGTCAATAGAGTGGTGCGACAACTCGCCGTTGAAGGCTGGGAGGATCGACGGCGCGAGATTGGGCATGTCAGCATTGGAATACTTGGCCGCGGGTGGGTTTGGGGTCGCAGCCCTGTCGAGTGCTCCTCTGATTGCGTCGCGAAGGTGGGGGGGCAACAAGCCTAGGAAGTCACTCTTTTGGTCGAGTGTGCTACCGGCAACCAGCGACGAGATGCCCTTGTGGTACGAGATATCGCCCTCCGTACCAGGCTTAGTACCTGTGGGTCCATAAAGGGAGGTATCACTGTCAACGGCGTTCATCGCATACAAACTAGGGCTTTCAAAGCCACGGTGTGGGCCGAGACATGAGTCTAGGATGCGGCCGTTATCCCTGAGGAATGAGTGACTACTGAATTGAGTGCGTTTTTGGTCGTCTTGGTCTAGCAGCTTGCGCTCAGCCTCATCCTTGAAGAATGGGTTGTTGCATAGCTCCCAACCGATGAGCCGCGTCTTGTTCAAGTACCCAAACGGAGTCATTAAGGCCCAACTATCTTCTCGGGGGCTGCCTTCCTGCAATGATAGCACCACCTGCAATAACCCAGCCTGGTCGGAGCCATTACACCCAATACCCGGTTCATGTCGGATCATCGCTACCCAGTAGTCTAGTCGGAACTCTTCGCCGAGCACGGATGACACGAACCGAGGAGCGCCGAGACGCGTGTCGTACTTGTAAGCAAAATGATTCATTAACAGTCTCCCGATGTATGTCTTGTAGCCCACTCCGGGTGAAGAAAGAGCAGTCTGTCGGAGGAGCTCGACGGGTATGCCATTGGTCTGGAGGAACGGTGGCAGGCTGCTAGACAGGCCGTACAGCTCGACGCGTGTCTGGCCTATGCCGATGGACCGACCAGCTGGCGTGAAAGTCCAGGACCATTGGATGTCACCCGCATGTCCCCATACTATCTCCTGGAACCTGGCGGAGATTTTGGCAGTGATCACCGTACCCTGGAACGTTCTCTCGACGACGACGAGGCGGGCACCGTCGAGGACGCCGGTGAGCTGGAAGGGTATGTCTGCCAGGGAGGGGTCGGAACTGAGCTTGATTCTCAAATCGGCTGATGGGGCGTTTAAGTCAAAGGCGACTGGTTTGTATGAGCCATGGACGCCAGGCGTAGTGTTGTCTACAACACTAGAGGCAGTCGAGGTGGACCAGATGGCAACACTAGAACCGAAGTTGACGACGTCTTCCGAGTTCCTGATCGGCGTATTGGGGTTTTGGAGGGTCAAGCGGGTGATGCGGACTTTGGAAACGAGGGGCTTGAACTCGATCACAAGATGCACTAGATGGACTCCAGGTTAGCTCCTCAATCAATTTGGATGGGATACGTATATAACGAGCTTTTGCTTACGCATGAGTGATTCTCCTTCTTTATTAAAGCTGTCTAGAACGTTGAACAAAATCGGGGAATCCACTACGAACTCTGCCACATTCTCCTCTGATGGGAGGCAGCTGAAATTAACGGTCCACATCTGCTTATCCATCCCGGGTACGGGAAGGGAGTAGATGAAGCTGCCATCAGTCCCAAGGTTACCTATATCGATTGTTGGTCAACAACGGTCTAGAGCCCATTAGAGAGGCTTACGTGGATCATCTTCGACTCTGAAAGACCCGGTTGTGGACCCCGCGGTTATTGAATGAGGTGGCTCAACGACCCAATGCCCACGCGTAACCGGGTCACCTTCAAGATTGATGGCGAAGGGCAGGTTGTTCGTTACGACGATGGTAGAGGGGTAGCTTGCCATTGCGGTTTTGGTTGCGAGATGTAGCCAGCGAAGACTATTCGTATGGGGGAACGCATTTGCATGGCGAGGTTGCCCGGGAATTTCAATCAGCCCCGCTTGCTAGGCCAGGCTTGGAGCTTGTAGTGGGCACATGGACACAGCTGGCGCCTTCCCGCAAGAAGTCACCGCGATTGGTGGCAGAGCGGCGCGGGGTCGGGGTCGGGCTGCGTCGTCACACATAAAGCATCCATGACTAAACGCACCTTTCAGCTGGGGACTGTAACGCCGCCTTTTTTTTTTTCCCCCTCGAACACGCCAAGGAACTCGTCCTGATCTCCACCTCAGTGCTACGGTCGTCATCCGTCTTGAACACGGCTAATCAGCCTGCAAGCACCAGCAATTTAGCTTTCTCCCGTCGGTGTGACGTTCCGCATAGAGAAGCACAGCTCTTCCAACTCCGCCAGGCTGCACTAATGGCAAGCACAGGGCGCGGAAAAACAAGGAGCTGGATGAGTTCTGGATTCTCCCGCATTCTGTACCAGCATCTCCCTTACTCCGCCGGTCTACGCCAACATATGGACCAGGCAACCAAGAACTGACCCTGTCCGTCTGTCTTTGGGGGAACCGCAGCGTGGCGGGGCAATGTGCATACATCTCCCATTATACGAGGGACTTTGTTACCCCCCCTTTCGCAAGTGGAAGAACTTGCTTGAGGTGGTGTTCTATCGGGATTTTGCCCTCTAAATGCACGAACGATTTTTTTATAATCCATTGCATCAAATTTTTCAAGAGAACAAAACATCATGGGGGCTAGCAATACGCGCCCACTCAAAGAATGGCAGAGCCCAGAGAGCTACAACAGCAACTGATAAACACGTTGACACGCTGCACAAAAGGAGGGTTTTAGGAGTAGAATTGGGAGAGAGTGACTGAGCCAGCAAAAACTACCGTGCCAAAATACGGTCTGAGAAAGGAGAAGCAAGAAAGTTATTTGAACTCTCCCACTCATCCTTCCCAAAAGCCGCTTACATGTCCTTCGTGATCTTCCTGCCTAGCATGCCCAAAACGAAGGGAATACCCTCTGGAGTTGGAGGGAGGCTGAGTTCACCAGACTCCTCGTTATACTTCACCGTGTTGACATCCCGCGTGAAGGACGAGGTGTTTTGGGAGTCGGCACCGAACTGGAAGCCAAAGATACGCAAACCACCTTCGGTATCCTGTCGGGCCTGGCGGATCATGTCGCGCACTTGTGTACGCAGTGATCTGGAAAATGTGATTTTAATGCCGACCCGGTAGGCCACGAGGATCCTAGAGATGCGCACTAGGTCAAGGGCAATGTCTTTCTCATCGGGGCGAATGGTGGGGAAGAGCCTGCGAAGGCCGGGCACGTCCCTAGCGGATTGTGTCAGATCCCTCCCGCTTGTGTCGGGTGATATGAGATACTCACCAGACTCCAGGGGTTACCTGAAAGTTTAGCACGGAGCCCTTGGCTGTTATCGTGACTTCTGTTTCGCTCCGCCAGTCAGACCCGCTGAATTTCAGCGTCTGTGTCTCATTGGTGGACGAGCTGGTTCTGCTGAAAAAGAACCAAAATGAATCGGATTTTTGGGAGATACTCTTGCTGTAGCCGAGTTCGGTCCAGTCGTTATGGGTGAACTGGGTCAGTTTGGTCTTGAATGTTGTATCAGGACCCGCCTCCCCCCTGATCCACCTGTCACAGGCTGTCTCATATCCAGTAATCGCATAAAGTGGCTTGTAGATTATTAGATTGGGGTTGATGTCATCTACTCGGGTGTCATTCTTGAGAGCCTCTTCGTCTATATCATAGTCCATGGTGTAACATGGCATATTGAACCTGTAAGGCAGTCGATCAATAGCACGTCCATATTAAAAACTCTCTCAGTAGTAAGGCGCCGGGCACAACATACCCAGGGTTACTTGCGCTTTCAGTCGCAGCGGTGTCAAGCTTTGTAAGCCTATCACCAAGCGCCTTGAAATTGGATCCATAGAACTTGTTCTGAAGGCTGCGATATGAAGTTTCATCTAGGGCGGCCTGGCGTTGTAACGCTGGCACCTCTGGATCGTTTTCCTGACACCAGCGTTGGAAGGAGAGTTTTCGCGCTTTTGCGTCTAGGTCCTTGGCGTATAGTCGTTGCGCTATCGTCCTCTCGGCCCTGTAAGCAGCGAAAGACTCAGACCAGATATCCTTGGCGGCCTTTATCTTGTCCCTCTGGTCCTGAGTAATCTCTTTGACCTGAACCGAGTTCAAATAGCTGCAGAACTTAGTCTTCTGGAAGGCCCAGTATCAGCACAGAAGGCATTGCATCACTTACTCCTCGAGAGATTCAAAATACCCAAGCCCAGAAGTAGAAAAAAGTGGAGAGTCGGTCCTTTGTAGAGAATTCGCGAAATTGTTGACATTCCAATTGGTAATGGAATCCGGAATGGGTCTGCCGCCACGCAGGCCGTACTCTGTAGGGGTCAGGACATAGAGGTAGTCGAGGCCTTCCGTCGGTTTGTTCGGTCCTAGGATTATGTTCTTAACAAACTGGCCGTAGGCCCGCCAGATAGTAGTGTCCCCGTCGGGAATTGGGACTTGTTCGTCTGACATAGCTGCCGGGCTGTTCCGTGCGAGACTGGGTGTCAGCGAACGGTAAAAAAAAAAAAAGGAGGAAGGAAGAAGGGGGGGGGGGGGTTTGATCCACAGAAGCTAGCAGAAATATAATCACACATTTGTTTGAGTGTGGGCTCCGAGATGTATTGGAAAGCGGCTGGCTGATAGTTTTCGACGGGCTGGTAAACAATTGATTCGGAGGGAGTAAGTGCTCTGTTCTGGCAAAGCGATCACGACTTTATATGCCGAGACCAGAGATAACTCGGATACCAATTGTCCATGAGAGTCCCATGAGAGTCCCACGAGATAGTGCCCCCAAGCCGGGCCACGCCGGGAACGCCAGCCATGGACTCACGAGGCAGCTGAAGCATCCAAGTTTGACAAAACAGGCCAAGAGTGGTCGTCGGCTCCACCTGGATCTGGTATCAAGCTGCACTATGTTGTTCTGATTGTGTGTCCTTGGCTGGCGGGCAGAAACCTGGTTGGCAGGAGGTTAGTCTGCGGGCCTGCCCCCCTGCGGGGTCGGCCCGTAGCAACGCGGAAGCTAGTCACAGCCGCGACATGCTCAAGGGCCGCAATTGGGCTGCCACGACGTCGGGACTGGAGGGGAGGGGCTACCTGGACGTTGCTGGCCCCCGCAGGGTCTCGAACGCACAACTAACACTAATCTGCCCTGCTAGTCGGGGATGGTTGAGCTAGGCACGCCAGCCACCACTGGCACTGGCAGAAGCCTTGGCGCTTTTTGGGGGAGAACTTGGATCCGTATTCCTCCACCACCCCTCCTCGTCCACACTCCTGAAACGACGTAACGTGGGGAGCTGGAGCCCCGCCCGCACTACCCAGACAGACTTCAGCGGTGCATATGGAGGTGCTGTGGTACGAGTACAGCTTGCGCTCTAGGCGTCTTCTCAGCCAGGTAGCTGTCTGGCGGTGCAGCTGAAGTCTTGTCCCATCAACGCCCAGAACCTTGAGGCAATTATCCCGGCCAACGGGCTCTCGCTTTAGAGTTTTGTCATGGCCCACGAGCTCCTGTTTTTGGGGCCTGTCTTGCCAACAGAGGACTGGCGCAGCTCAACCGGTCTGCAGGTCAACTCGTCGTAAGCCGGATTTACAGCGTGGCTGGCTGAAGTACCACCTAAAGTGCAGATCTAGCATCACTGCTTACGGGTCCGTTCAAGCCCCCAAGTTTGAATTGAGCTCATTGATAGCACATGGGAAGTACATCGGGGTGACTGCAAAAAATCTCCGTTGGCCAACTAAAAGCCTGCGGAGAACACAATCCCGAGAAGCTATCACACGAACAACCGCAATCCTTCCTCCTTCTAGGAAATGCGTATGGGACCCAAGACTACTAGTGCGTGGTGGGCAGTTTTTTGTTCCCTGACTTGGGCCCAATCAATCACCTGGCGTGTATGCCGCACTGCAGCCCCTCTTTTTTTTACCTTTCCAAACAGCCCAAGTGATATACGCTAGCTACCTCCCACACGGCCTACAGAGTAGTACGCCATCCCATAACTCGCAAGAAGCCTCCAGATAAACCCGTCCAAATTGATCTCTTTGCAGGATCATCCAAGTCGTCGAGCTCTAGCGGCATATGTATATGTAGCCTGACCACCCAGCCTGAATCCTGCTCTGAAAATGCTTAAGCTGGTTGGTAGTGGCCCCGGGGGGGGGGAGGGGAACATGATGCCTCATGAAGCGCTCTACTGTACGATGTTACGACACTCGTTTCTCTCGAGACGTCGGAAGGATCATAGATTCCAGGACAGGCGAGGTTGTAAGAGGAAGCGAGAGAAGAAAAAAAAAAAAAATAATAAAAAGAAAAGAAAGAAAAAAAAAAAGCAAAAATCGAGAAGGATCCGTTCCTTACTGAGTAGTTACGTCAATTAACATACGCTTACCTGGGTTCGGACTTTAGAGCCCCAAAAAAATCCATCCACCTTTTTTTTTTTTTTTTTTTTTTTTCTTTCATCGCAACTCCGCGTTTTCCGTTTAGCAACCAACCAACCAACCAACCAACCAACCAAAAAAATTAAAAAATTAAAAAAATTTCCCCCCCCCCCCCCCTTATAATTTAATTATTATTTCCCCACCAATAATAATAATAATAATAATAATACCGTACGTAGAGAAAATAAAAGAAAAGAAAAGAATAAATAATAATAATAATAATAAAAAAAAAAAAAAAAAAAAAAAAAAAAAACTCAAGAATTTTTTACCCCGCGCCGATCGGAAGGGGAAGGGAAGGGAAGGAAGGGAAGGGAAGGGAAGGGAAGGAAGGGAAGGGAAGGGAAGGGAAGGGGAAGGCAGGCACGTGGGATCCCCGCTCGCCTTTCTGCAAAACCACACCACCCTCCCTCCCTACATGTACGTACTTGGGGTGTAGGGGTAAGTCTCTGCCCACCTCCCATACTCGCTTGTGTGCTTGTGTGTGTGTCGGTGGGCAGAGACTAACTTCTACACCCTAAGTACATATGTACCTTACCCACATACATATATGGCAGCCGAAAAAAAAAAAAAAAAAAAAAAAAAATCACCCAAACCAACCAACCAACCAACTATCACTTTTTTTTGTCTGGGTGGGAATAAATGGGGAGGTTTTTTTTTTTTTTTTTTTTTTTTTTTCGGGATTAAAAAATATATAAAAAATATATACATATATATATATATTAAATTAAAAAAAAAAATATGCAAAAAAAAAAAAAAAAAAAAAGGGTAGTAGTTTTTATCCATTAATTGATTAATTCGAGCAAGAGAGAGAGAGAGAGAGAGAGAGAGCGAGACAGAGAGAAATAAAGAAATAAAAAAATAAAAAAAGGAAAATAAAAAAATAAAAAAATAAAATTTACTAGTCTCTAGCTATAGCAATGAGATAACAGGGAAGAATAGCCACACCGACGCCAATGCCCGAGAGAAAGACGATAAAGATGATAATCTTGCCTGCGAGCGGGAGGTGGGCCTGGGTGAAAAAGGCCCAAAAGGAAGCGCCCACTCCTGCGGCTGGGACGGTGCACAGCAAAAAGAGGAAAAAGTAATACGAGATTTCGAGCGCAAGCTTAAAGTAGTAGTAGATGGTTAGGCTATAGCGTTTGGTGATTACGGGCGTTCGTTGCCAATTGATGCTGCGCATATACGTGGGCACATGTCGTGACAATTCAAAAATATCTTGCCAGAAATGCACCACATAGGTTGCTACTGAAAGTCCGATTGACACGGCAACCCAAGTCCAAATCTTCAGTTTACCGTGCCACTCCTAAAAAGAAAAAAAAAAAATATAACATGATTAGTATATATATATATATATAAATATTTTTGCAACAATGCGTCGTCGTAGCCCGTTCGGGAAAAAAAAAAAAAAAAAAAACTTACCAACATATCCATGCCAAATATACTCGCTGCCAGGGTGAGTGGGATAAAGAAAAACGCCAGGTTGGTCAATTTGGAAATCGTTTTTGCCTGTGCAATGGCCTTTTCGCTCTCCACGATGGCCATTGTTGACATTAATGCCTGGAATGTCAACTTCGCCCTTTTCCCAACAACTTCCATATCCCGCGCGATACTAGAGAATTCCTTCTGTAGCCATAAAGCCACACCTGGGTCTTCGGCGTGTTCCGAGACTTGGAGTGCCGCTTCTCTCCCGGGAGCTTTGTAATGGTGAAGGATTTCAAAAATGAATCCTTTGATTTGTGGAAATTCTTTTCTCCATCTACCAAAAAGGGATCGCCAGTTTGGAATAGCATCCTGTAATATATCGTCGTTGGACATTGCAAGGTCGACGTAGTCTAACGCGTTTCTTAAGTGGACAAGAACATCCAGATAATCCTCACGGATGAATTTCGAGATGATAGCCTTTATGACCCTTTCTGGGTCTTTGGCAACTTTGACTGGGCCAATGCGGTTCAATTCTTTGATGAAGCGTTCCCGGGTGGTTGGATCATCTACAAAGCAATCTTCGACCGTTTCTTGCACATTCTTATTAGAAAGTTTCCTGCGAACATACCGTCTCTCAGTAATAATATGTTGGCGGCGGGCGTCAAAGACGAGAACACCTTGAGAGAAATGTTAGAACTAGCCAGACAGCATCTTCCAGATTAAAAAAAAAATTATATGGGAATCCCACCGATAAAGCGTCCATTGGCTTTCTTGTAGAAAAATGAGCAGCATTCATGGGCAGCATGTCGAATGTATCCAGGATACGAAGTTGGGTCTGGAAATAGACTTGATCTGTTATTAAGCTGAGGTTCTAACGTGTCGTACGGACGATAAATGCGGGGATGCTGTTGGAACCGTTGGTGATCTAGACCCAGCTTTTCTGGATCCGCCGAGGTGTTGGAATCATATGGCTTATTTATACGAATCCGGGTCTCTCGATCCCACAGTCCGCTTTCTTGAAGAACTTGACGGGGCCATTTGAAAAAGAAGCAATTGGATGTGGGTTCTGGCTGGCTAGATGGGAGGTAATCCAAGAAATGGTTGTGAAAGAATTCCTTGCTCGCGTCGAAAGGGGGTTTTCCGAAGGAGGCAATACTTTCTCTTGAAAGGCCTTCTAGAAGAGAAAGGTGTACGCCAGTGGATATAGTCGGCTCGTTCTGGCCACGGACATGATGGGCTCTATGCCATCCTAAAGCATCACTAGATGCTTCAAACTGACAGAGACTGACGTCGCCCTCCGCATCCAAGTTTTCTTCCCACCTTTCATTAATCGAAGAAATAACCCTCGAGGAGTCACTCGACTTCCTTTGCAGGTTGGGTGTCGGATTGGGTCCCGTCGACAACCTATCCTCCAAATGGATAGTTACACTCATCCCGGGCGTTGTCCATGAATTGCGGGATGGGGAAGGGGCCGTGGAGAGCTAAACCAGAGCGAGCCTCTGTAACTGATCTTGTAGAGCTATGGCCGTAGGTATTGCTAATGGGGGGGGAGATTGCGCGATCGATTGGGAGAGAGATTCGAGGCTGAAGACTTGTCGCAGAGCCTCATTTGAGCAAAAGGAATTTCTCCTCCATTTACTCTAGATGAAACGAGTTGGGTTGAGAGCACCACCTAAGGCTTAAAGCCCGACAGGGGTTCCGTTGGGATAGATGACGCGACGCGACAGACATGATGAAGGAGTTTTAATGGTAAAAACAGGAGACTTTTAGGGGTATATATAAGAGAAGCCGTATGCTATGGCAGCGTAGAGCGGTGTAGATGTGCTAAGCTCCCCGTTTGATTGTGATATCGCTGTCGGCACGCTTTTGCGGACGGGCCGTTTTGGTGTCCGAGGGACGTGCTTGCAGATCTGGTTGCTGCTCAGTTGAGGAATGTTGTCGGGCGGAAAAAATGTAGACATGTAGATAGCTGTCACTACGTAGCCAAAATGGCGACAGAGCCAAGGGGCTAGTGGCCACAAGGTGCAGAGAACTTGTTGTCGATGACTTGCTGATCTAACTACACAACTGACTTCCACGCTGCTTATACAGGTAGCTTGAGGTCTATTGCCATGGCCTCAGCACTGCATGCTGCGGCAGGCGACTGTATGAACTGCCTAATTGGACAGCCCCCACACCTCCAAGAATGCTCCTCCGAGCGTTCTGTGCCTCATTGGCATTGTCCTGATGCCTCGAAGTCTTGCCCGGACTCACCTACAAGCAATTTCCGTTCTGCGCGTTATAGTAATACTGTAGCGACATGACGGCGGCTAGGCATACTAGAACGGAAATACCGTTTGTCCCAGTGAGGAGCCCTCAACGAAAAGAGTCGAGCCAAGATCCCTCTGTTGAAGAGCATGCGTTCTAGGAAGGGCACGCATCTAAGCACCAGAGGGAAAGGATGCCTTACTGTGCCTTGGAACAGTGCCACCTCTCAAAACCCGAAAACTCTTCCAAATATCATACCCCTCGCCCTCATCAGACGTGCTCCCCATGACCGACAGCGTGAGCCAGTCAAACCACTCGCCTCAGATTCTCCCATTGTTGAACAGCTTTCTTGTCGACGATGGGACGACGGGGAGTGTCGTAGCGCGAGAAAGTCGCGGAGAGATCTGCTGAGGCCTAGGGCGGGGGGGCGATGAGGAGGCGGAAGGACTGGAGTGTCTTGCGGGAGAGTAGGATCACGTCGTCGAGGCAGACACCCACGGATTGACCCTGGTGAGGCATCTATGAACGGAAGAGAGAGCTGTCCAAGGCAATTGGAGGAAAAAAGTAACGCCGGTTCCCTACTGTTATACCGCACCCCATCACCTTCCACCACCTCCCCCCATCCCCAGAGCGCACACTGGAACAAGAAACCACTCTTGCACTCTACTAACCGCCTCCCCTACAGTCTCAATCCTACTCTCCCTAAATCGCCTATCGAACCTCCCTCTCTACAGCATCCTCATCCCTCGCCCCTCACCCTCCACCCATTCCCCTCCCTGCTGACCTTCTCGATGTCCGGAAACCCCATAACGGCCGCGACGTAAATCTCGTCTTTGTCGTTCCCCAAAACAGAAACTCGTCAGCAAGCTACCGCTTCGCGAGATGTTCATGGCTGTCCTGCCGCCTTCTCAGCAGAAATGCAGCGTGGTTGGCTCTACCCAGGCGTGTTCGTACGCCCGTCACCCCGCCCTCCACCCTAGATCCACCCACCCCTTCCGAATCGTAGACGCACTACGCACAAGAAGCCGCGAGCTGCGGAAATACCTTGGGCTCTATATTACTAACGAACGATTAACTACAGGAAATAGGTAGCACGCATTTCTATTGCCCCGCGGCCCCGCAATGATGCCCCCGATTAGATACGATTCACGTAACTAGAGGACTTCCCAACGAATTCTGGTAGAGGGTGCCTGCTAAGGTTTCAACTTCCCTAACCCAGAGCCTCCACGCCTGTCCAACATAAGCACGATTCGCAATCTCACAATCCGCCCTCTCTTTAGAGGTCAATTTCTTGATTTCACCTCGTCCCCACGATGCGGTAGTCCCGCCCAAAGCAGCAAGATTGATCGCCGTGGTTTGGATTCGGGCGTTGGCCTGTGTGTAGATGGCTCGATACACTGCTTCTTCAATAGTGGACCCGATGGTCGCGAAGCCGTGGTTGCCCATAAGGACGACCGCATGTTCGGGTTCGCTGTTGCCCTTGGTGGAGGAGTTGGTTGGACCGAGGTAGGAAGCAGCGATGTCACCGAGACGTGTGTTTTTGACCAGCATGTCCTGAGTGTCGGTGGAGTTGTAGTACTTCCCAATGTCAAATACGGGAACTTGGTCGCCTTGAGGAGACAAAAAATCAGTTGGCTTCTAGCAAAGATGTAGTAATACAGAGGGTATACCAATCCGTCTTACGACCAAACTGACCTAAAAACCCCGCCATATGAAACACAGCCTCTAACCCTCCATCTACCACAGAATACGGAACCACATCCTCTGAATGACTATGCACCACGCTCACCACCCCAGGAAACCTCTTTAAAATCGCACTATGAATAAACCGCTCACGCACCCCTCCAACATCCGGATCCACAGCCCTCCCATCGTCAACATAGTACTCACCGATATCGCGGGGAGAGCCCACCAGCGCAGGCGGGACAGCCGCCGAGAGGAAAAACGTGTTATTTGCGGCAGCAGCGGCGGCGCTGAGGGGATTGCGCACGGAGACGTGGCCAAAGGAATCAACGAGCTTGTGGTAGTGGAGCACGTGGTTGGCCGCTATGAGCGTGCTCAACGTCTGGTTGAGGAGAGAGAGCTGCATGGTGTATATATATATATATATGTGTGTGTGTGTGTGCTTTTTTGCGATTTAAGAAGCAAGATAAGACTCCGTCCTTTGGAGAAAGAAAACCAAAAAAAAATAAATAAATAAAAAGACTTGCAACAACCCCCCCCCCCCTCCTTTCAACGTCATACCCCCATCATCATCATCATCATCATCATCATCATCATCCGTGGGAATTTGCACATGTAGGGTTAAACGATTCCAAGACCCGGAATTTTCATGTGCCCCTGCAAAAAACCTAGCTTCGAATAGTTAGTTAGTTAGTTAGTTAGTTAGTTAGCTAGTTAGTGGTATTGTATGGTACGGTATGGTATGTAGCAGGTGTTGTTGTTGTTTGTATCGGGTTTGGCAGTTGGCAGCGTTTTGTATGGATGGATGGTAGCAGTAGCAAGGTTAGGTAGGTAGGTAGGTAATATTACTTCTAGACATAAACCACCTCATCAAGTTAGCCGCAGAGAGAGAGAGAGAGAGAGAGAGAGAAAGGGGGAGAAATAGATTATTTACTCGACGTCCACTACAGCCCTAGTTGAGGAAAAAAAAAAAGGAAAAAAAGCCGCAAGAGGTTTTTAATTTTTTTTTATTTTGCTCAGGGTATCACACTCTAGCACTACGACGCTCGCTCGCTTCTTGATGGATGGAGGGAAAGAAAACAAACAAAAAAACAGTGGCAAAGCCTCTGCCATTTACCTCTGCCCGTACTTCCCGCTACCCGTCTGCCTTGACTTTACCTTCTCCCTCCCCCGTTCCACTGCCCTTCCCTCTTCCTCCGTAGACTGTGCCTCACCTGATTCCACCGAGACATGCCAGTCTCCGCCAAAATCTTGTTCAGCTGCCTAATCTCACTCCATCGTGACAGCCCACCCAGCTCCAAAATACTCATCCGACGCATCTTGCCACTGGGATTGCCAATAATCACAGGCTCCCACTCGTCCTCGTCCTCTAGCAGCTCACCCTTGCCCATATACTTGAGGTCAGGCACCACTTGGACCTCCTTCCACCGCCAGAGCACCGCCGAGAGCGCCGCTGTTAGGAATAAAAGGATACCCGACACCACCCCCGTTGCTGCTTGTGCCCCAATCCTCCTTTCCACAACGCCACCCGTGGCGGTTGCAATCGCAGCGGTTACAAAGCCCATGGAGTGTATGATGGCAAAGGCGCTACTAACTCGAGGATAGCATGAATAGTTTGTCCTCCTCATCACCGCCTTCTCTGCATCGCTGGTTATCCGTTTGATGCCCACCACGGTAGGCTGCTGTAGGTCAGACGTGTCAAAAGTCTCCATGATCAACCCATTGCATTCAGAAATGGCAAGAATGGATAGAAATCCAATTAATCCCGCAAGCATCGTAGGGACCATGAAATGAGTTTGCTTGCCACCAGATGCCAACGTGTAGGCTAGGTCAGCGAAAGGTAGTGCAATTAAAAAGAACCCCCTGCGCACTAGATGGGACGACCAAGTGACCCGTTTCTCAAATGTGTCACTGTCAGTCCTTTGGGGGTGGTGTCTAGCACGACTGAAAAGAGAAGCCAGTTGAAAGGGGACCGCAAGTAAAGAACCAATGGGCACGGCAGAGACACAGAGTCCGACGTAGAGCGGCCGGAAGCGATAGTATTTGGAGGTCAACGCCCCAAGTAGCTTGCGACCCGGAAAATTAGCAAAGTAAAAATTAAAGTGTTAGGTCCAATATCTTGACTCACCACAACCACCATTACGATCTGACCATATATCCAACTGGAATACAGTGCCACTACTGTGAATCCAGGCTGCCTCATCATCCTCAGGGACAGAACGAGGCCGGCGTGAGCCTCTTCCCACCACCACTTTGGCCCTGTCGACGAAATGTGCATCTTAATCTCACCGCGCGCAACCCGCCTGGAAACCTGCGAACCCTTGAGGACCTCCGCCACTGAACGGCGATAGGCAGAACGTCTAACTTCAGGGGTAAGGACATTGAGGAGGAGGACGAAAGCGACTAGAATCATGACAAGCCAGAATCCCCAGTCAGGATCCGCTCCACCGATAATCACGGCGCCAAGGAGAAATCCCACCCCAATGGATCCAGTATAGCACCAAGACCAGATGCCTAGCCAGACACCCATACCACCTCCATGACGCCGTACGTCATTCTCGACAACGCGCTCCTGGTGAGGGTTTCCACTTTGCAACGACGATCCAAACAAGTCGAGTAGTGTAGCCTTGAAGTTGATATTCGCAAACCCGAGAACTATACCAGATAGTAGTCGTACCGTCAAGAGGGTGGCACGATACCCCACGATATAGGGTGACCTCTGTGTGCCCACAACTAGCCCTTGTGGGAACTGAAGAGGCATAAGTAATGCTAGTGCCATAAGAGTATACGGTTTGCGTCCGTGCAGCAGAGGCAATGGCCAGAAACATAGTGTTGGAATCGCCAGTCCAATATACAGACTAGAGAATGTTACATTAGACCCAAACCCCATAGATCTTGAGGAGACATCCCACATACAAGACATTCCCAAGGATCGCGTAGTGATGCAAGTCAGTGATCTGGTACTGGATCGCGGGCACCTCACCGGCCTTGTAGGAACGCCGGTCAGCGACGTGTCTCAATCTCTTGCAACAGGAATCCACATACGTATACGCCAACAATCACGCCGACAAGCGCTGTGCTAATGCAGGCAACTGCCGCGGTGAATCTTTTCTTCATCGTACTCCAATCTCTCGAGATCGGTTGACGGCGATGAGACCGACGTAGACTGAAATGGCGAGCCCCTCGCAGACTGATATGATGTCGGTTTGAAAGGCTCAGCTTCCTAGTTATACCGCCTTCGCTGCCCCCACCAGCTTCTCCATGCTGTGCATCCCCACTTGGTGCCTCATCAATTGGAATGCTATGACCAGGATACTCATGGTGCCCTCCTAAAACGTGTCCCGAAAATCCTCGCCGTTTCCTTGATGGGAAACCCATAGCTTTATGGCTAACAGCACCATCGTTCCTGGAATGGGCAAACTGCCTAAGGCCTGAGGAGCTGTGCCGTGGTTGTATGGGTGGTGAATTATACTGCTTGATATGCCGACGGATATCATCTCGGCTAGGCAAATTTGAAGGTGTGCGATTATCACCTTTGACTGTCGATCGGACTGCATGTGGCTTCCGAAGCATATCGCTTTGGCTGCGGGAAAGCTCGTGTGTTGTGTGCGGCGAGTCGGGACTCTGCCTTGGCCCTTGATCGGGTTTATGTTCTCCACCTTCGTAGAACCTGGGTGGAGTATGTTGATACGACCTATCAGACAGGACACCTGTTTCACTGCGTCGAATTTGCCGTTGGCTTCCCAATCGGAGAGCGGGCAACCACTCATTACTGGTGCTCGTGGCATTACTACCGTCGTGCGGCGGGGACTCCCTGACTGGCCTTGACATGGCTTGGCGTTTGCTGGGCAATTCAGGCCTCTCTATCGTGTCTGCTAACGATATTTCCGATGCGTTCGGATACGGGGTTGGGAGGTGGTCAGCCGTTGATTTGCGAGTAGAGGGCGTGTGTTTGGGGGATGGCGGTTGGATTATGAAAATGCGGCCATCAATCTGCCCTGCCCTGGTTTCAGCGCTCCGCCGGATGATAGGCGAAGGGATAGCGGAGCTCATCTGCACTGGCGAGCCATTAGACGCCAGCCTATTGCTGTGTGATCTTGAGCGATTCTGGGTAAAGGTGCTTTGCCTTCGAGACTTGGTCGGAACCGACGGCACGGGAGACGTCTTGGAGTTCATGGCAGCGGGACTCTGCACAAGAGATTTCCGTGAGAGACCAGTAGAAGGTGTATTAGATATCGCTTCACGGTTCAACTGTGATGATGCCTCCTGTAGAATTTGTGGCAGCTGCTGTGAGACTTGTCTCTCCGAGGCTTCTTTGGCGAGATGGAGCGCCTCACTAAGTAAGACCTCCAGTTCTTGAATCATCTTGTTGAAGCGCTCAGATGTATCCCTCTGGAACTGAGTACCAGTTTCAGACGCTTGTTTCCCACTACCGCTACTAGTCCTAGGAGTAGAATTGCGTGCAGGGGGGGACGGATCAGTGACACCCCTAGGCAATGCCGGCAAAGGGGTAGTGCGTGATCTGCGGGGTGGCCTCGCTGTCAAATTAGGTGGTGGTGATCCCGGTTTCGACTCATCAGTTCGCCGCCGAAGAAGTTGCCGGATCCATTTAGTTGGTCCCCCGGCTTCGGACTTCAAGGTGCCAGGATATCTAGATCGCACAGAGGCTCTCCTTGATGCCCCTTGTGAATACGAGCGATAATTGCCTAATCTAGCGGTTGAAGCGGCTTCGGTCATGTCCGACGACGAATACCGTCTGTTGCTGCGGGCCATGAAGTCTCGAAACGTTATGCCATGAGATAGCTTCTGTTCTGTAAAAGAACCTGCACTACTTGCATCTGAATCGGTGTAAGACTCAGACGAGCCCGAGGACCCGCGAGTCCTTCGAGCTCTTACGTTAGTTCCCTGTCGTGGGGGTGTAGGCCAATTCAGATCTACCCCTTTAGGGTCAGTGGGGATTTGTTGTGTTTGGGCATGTCCTCCAGGGCTCGAATTCAAAGAGGCTGGTGACTGGACCGAAGAATTCACCATAATTTGTGGGACGTTGGAAAAATTTCCCGGTGGTAAGATATATTCCTCTGCTCCTGCTGGAATTTCCTCGAGCCCTGGTGATTCGGTTTCCAGAGGCGCAGTGAGTATTGCAGTGCTCCCTTCGCCAAGAGTTGGCCGGACTATAAGTTTCTCATAGCTTATAGCCGGATGGGTTGAGGCATGATTCAAATTCACGCTCTCCTCCTCGATAGTTGGCCTTCCAGAGTAGTCTGATAGGGTTTTGTTTTCGGCGAGATCCCCATCTGTGCTGCTGTTCCGTGCAGTGTTGCTGGCGGAAATATTCGACACGTCGATAATGGTTCCGCCGGATTCAAAGTTGGCACGCGGGGGAATCTTCTGGCTAATGCCCCGGAGGATCGAGACCAGTGGTTTGTCTTCAGACGCTGTTGTCTTTGGCCCAGAGAATGGCTTGTCCGGGTTGAGCCTTTTAGTAGAATGTTCGTCGTGGATCGTGCCTTGCGATAAAATCGGAGGGAGTGGCAGACCGACGTCCGACGCTGACGGCGATCGCTTGAGGAGTGCCTGGTAAGTAATGCCCCTGGATCTCGTGGAGATGGATGATGACCTCGAACGCACAGGTGCCCTGGTAGGCGCTTCGGCGTCTGAACCTGCCGCCTGCGAACCGTAGATTGAAGGCGTTGGTGACAATAAAGGAATCATGTCTAGCAGAGTGTTCGCACTAGCAGTAGTTGGGAGGCCCTTGAACATTGCCTCATGCTCCAGATCCGCTGAACTTAATGCTGCTCTACACGATGCACAGTTGATAGCGACGTGATCGACGGCTCCCGAATCCAATCTATAGCCACCTTTCGCTGGCGCGCCCTCTCCGGGAGGGTCGATCGGTCGGAGGACAAGGCGAGGGAGGTAGTGTTTTTTAGGCTGGGTCTTGCCTTCGTCGTGTTTCTGGGACAAGGTCTCGAGCAATGCCTTGCTTGCAGCACTGGTCTCGAACGCAGAGATATCTCTGCTGGTGGTATCCCGAATGGCTCGCTGGCCCAGCCCGGACTTCCCTATAAGATTACTATCACTTCTGCCTTTCCGAGTCAGCGGCTGGCCTAAGGCACTCGAACCCCTCCCGCGGCTACCCATCTCTGCGGCCTGCCCTTCGGAACCCTCTGATCGAGTGCTGGCCATACTAGGTCTCAGGTCTTGCATTTCCCTTGCTCCGAGCGTTCCCATATTGCGGCGGCGCTGGCTCCCAATCCGGTCAGAAAGACTGTCCGATGTATAACCCTGATAATTGTGCGGCGGTTTCTCCGCCGCTGCGATCATTGTTAGGGCCAAGGTGAGCGCACTCGAGGGGCCTTGCCTCTTTCCAGTCCAGAGACCGCGGTACCTCTCCAGTGGACTTGGGCCCCGCCGTCGAGATGTGCCTACGGAGGCAGTGTCTATCAACAGATAGGGTAGAGATCAGGGGGCTGAAGCTCTGAGATGTGATTCTAAGAATATAAGGATATCGATACTTTAGGGAGTTTGGGAAAATAGGATAGAGACAGTATGTTATGAAGTACCGAATGAAATATAATTGTTAAGGGTTCATACAGGGGGTTTTATCGTCGTTCCTACCCAATATCGTAGACGTGATTTCAAACAGGGAAGGCATTGACGCCAAGGGGATCACATCAGCCATCTCGAAAGACTAGACTCCAGGGAGCTGTCTTAGTGAAAAGCTAGCGTATTACTACTCTTCATACTTGACGTTCCCCTCACTAACGTCCGGATAGACATCGAACCTCCGCTGTGAGTATATCGGAATCCCTTTCCTAACCTCGTCAATCTTCTCCCCGCTCATCTCCGCATACACAATCCCCTCCTTTTCATCCGTCTCAGCCACAATCTCTGCGTTCGGATCCGCAACCAGACTATGCCCCCACGCATGATAGGACGCTTCCATGTCCCTCGCCGGGCTGCATAGAGCGACATAAACCTGGTTATCCACGGCCCTTGCTCTTGCCTGGAGTTGCCAGTGCAGAGGGCCGGTCGTCATGTTGAAGGCGCCGGGATATATGAGTGCGAAACAGCCCTTTCGAGCGGCCACCATAGCAAGTTCAGGAAACCGCACATCGTAGCAGATGGCAATGCCAACCTTCCCGTACTCCGGAAGATCGACAATGGTAACCTTACTTCCTGGCGAGAGACTATCACTCTCTTTAAACTTGATCTTGCCCGGAATATCAATATCAAAGAGGTGCACCTTTCGATGCGTCGCAAGCAGCGACCCAGCCGGAGAGAACGTGAGCGACGTATTGTAATACTTCTCCGTCGCCGGCTCATATTCAGGGATCGAACCACCCACTAGAAAAGCACCAGCCTCCCTAGCAAGGGCAGAGAGCGCATGAAACGAAGGCGAAGCATCCGCCGAGGGCGGCGACGGCAGCAAAGTCTCTGCATACTTTGAGAAAAACTGCGTACCATAGGGCGAATTAAAGCACTCTGGCAGCACAATGAGCTTCGCACCCGCCCTCGACGCCTCAAGAACCCGCGCCCTCGCACGGCTAAGATTCGCAGCTTTATCGGAACCTAATTAAACAAGCCAGCCACCAAGACGGACATCTTTAGTTAGTTCAACCCACGTCACACCCCACATCAGATTCAAATGGGAACGTTTTAGAAGGAAAAGAAAGAAGAAGAAGAAGAAAAAAAAAACCCACCTGCTGCCAACTGCACCAACGCAAGCTTCAACGGCTTTTTGAGCAAAACACCCGCCATCATTGTGCATCTACAGCTTAAAAAGTACAGAAGAAGTAGGGTGGGAAAAAAGAGGGGGTCTAGCGCTTACTCAGCACCCTCCCCCCAGAAAAAAATTTAACCTCACACACACACAAGCGGATCTACAATCTACGGATCTACCCTTCGTAAGAAACATGGAATGGAAAGGGAAGGGAAGAAGGGCGGGCCGAAGGTGTGGGGGGGGCCGGGGGGGCCAGCGCTTACACTTGCACGTTTTCATTTCCCATTTTCAATTTTTTTTTTTTTTTTTTAATTGGCCCCCAAACCTAAAGGAGGGGGGGGTTGATGAAATAAATAGCCTGAGTGTGTGGATTGGACAGACAGACGGACGGATAGCCCCCACAGACGCACAACATATCGACCCTTCGAGGGGGCATCTCCTCCAAAGAATGCTGTGCAGCCCCGCCCCCATATAGTTGCAAGTAAAAGAAAAAAAAAAGGATCGGATCCGTCATTAAGGACACAGCCTCTTGCACGTCTACGCGGTGTACCCCAAATTCTAGTAAAACCTCTTTGAACCTTTTTATTTTCCCCTTTTCTTCCTCTAGTGAGACTAAGCTAGTCGGCAGACAGAGCCCAAGAGGCAGTGTCTAAAGGTATAAGAGTCTAGCCATAGCATGAAAACATTTTCCTGACAACAAAAGGGCGATCCCGTTTCCCTACTAGAGCACTCGTTAAACTCTGCATGCATTAGCAAGCCGTAGCGCCAGGGAAGAGAGTGATAAGCGCATTAAAGGGTGGCCGATTAGAAGGTAGCCCTGTAACCCTCCAGCCTAGAAGAAGTGTCCATAGTGGGACATACAAAACATTACAAAACATTACGAAAGGTATTCGGGATTTTGTGAGTCAAGGAAATTTTCTAAAGAGGGGACATGAAGTTGGCTCATGCTGAAGGAAGTAGGGACAATCGCAGTACCAGTCATAGGAATCGTGAAGACATGCGCCGTTGCAGAAGAAGAAAATAGTAGGAAGAGCCGTTATCAGGGAAGGCACTCTTCTCGCTGTCATGCGATAGGGGGTGGTTATTAAGTCGTAAGAAACGTGGGCGCGTCTCATAAACATCTATGAAACAGCGTGAGTGCATCTCTTGAATACGTGTAAAACAACTGCTCTGTGAAGAAAGGTGATATTGACAAGAACGAGGCCACCGGTAAAGACAATAGATCGCAGATCTTGCTATACTACGGCCCATTTCCAGGATTACATTAATTATTCGAAGCGCGCCCGTTCGTTTGGAAGGTGAAATGCCGATCGCCGTGCAACCGTAGGTATTTAGAGCATGAGAATTTGAAAACGTGGAAGGAATTGAAGGAAATATAGGCGTATGCCGCGTTAAAGTGCCATTCGTGAGGTTCGAAGATAGGGCATTGGCGTCGTTCATTATTGTAAAGAGGCGTTTGGATCGTTGCGTGAGATCCGTCAAGCTATTATGCAAGATTTCAGCGAAATCGATTGGGTTTTGTCGTTATAGTCCTTAGTGGTATTCCATGGCAACCACCACACTGGCAATAATCAGGCCCACAATAAGCACAGCAATAACCGCCCAGCTAAAGGCAATCGCGATCGACTTCTCCGTCCTTCTAAGTTTTAGGATCTCACCGTTGGTACAATAAGCAACGGTACTGTCCATGCACCCATACCCAAGAAGCAGTAGCATCATCCACCCAATAACAGGGAAAAGGATGCACGTGATGAGTATGGCGCGTGAAATTGTTCCCTGGCGTTTGTAGCTCTCTGTGCTCCCAGAAGATAAATTGCGCGGATGCTGGTGATAGTTTTCTTTGCGGCGTCCATCAATAATAGCCTGTCTCTGTTTTGCGGTCCAGAGATGCGGAAGAGGTGGTGTGGCATTGTATGATACTGGGCGGTCAGGGCATGTACCTCGGAAACTAGCCATAGATATAGAAGTAACAGGAGAAAGACGACCGTCGGTGTTAGTATGCATATGGGTGCTATGGAGAGGCATTGCGGGATAGAATGTAGGCTCTGCCAGGCCCATGGCTTTTCGCTCTTCCAAGTGTTGGCGAATCTGCTGGTTGTAGTGACCCTGCTGGTGGCGAGGGGGCTGTTCTCGGAAATGCTGAGGAGAGTAAGCGGGTTCTGGTGAAGTTGGCAATGAGGGTTTGGACAAAGATGTAGGGCGGAGTGGCGAAGAACTCCCCTGGGGGTAAGGGCTGCTACTCCAGTGTGCATGGCTGCTGTCTCCGGCAAGGCTGCTACCAACCTCACGCATGCCTGTCCCATCTGGAGTACCTGTGATATTTGCTCTCGGCCCTAGCACCGTCACCTTGGCAAAACTCCCATTGGGACCAGGAAGCCTGTGGGAATTAATTGCAGGCCCTGGTTCGCCAAAGTTGTCCATCCATGCATTAGAGGCGTAGGAACCATCCATCCCCACTTCCCCGAGCGAGTCCTCAACTCTTTTCCTAAGTTCTTGAGACGAGCCCTTGGCAATCTCGCTACCCATCGAAGAGTATTGACGAATGCTCGACCCATAGGTATCGTGGCGATGCTTGCGGTGTGTCTCGTGGTCGATCTGGCCATCTTTATCGCTTCCATGAATGCTATCGCTTGAGCCGTTAGGGTGATCATGTGTCCTTAACGTAACCCCTCTGGAGGGCATTTCTGGGGGAGAAGAATTAAAGGGGTGAGCATGGTCTGGCGATAAGGGTGTCGGGTGTTGATACTTGTTTGGGGTAGGTGTCGTAGGAAGCGGCGGGGTCATAGCATTTCTATTTGGAAACCCAGCACCACCAGAAAAGCTGTATGTTGGAAGAAGTACTGCTGGGCCCTCTGGGGTGACTGCGCGAAGGCGATAGACGTGTTCATACCTCGGATCAGCTGGATGTTTGATAACCCGCGATGTAGCCTTAAAGGGATTGGTCTTGATAGGCTCCATATTTAAGCTCCCGTGGCTCGAAAAATCGCCAACACTGCTGCCAGGCAATACTCGGCCAATGCCATCACCCCTACCAGTGCCGAATCTGCTAAAGGCGCCGCTCTCAGCCACGGTCTCCCAATCGCCGTCATTTTCATCCCCAAACCCATCAAGAAGATCCCGTTGGCTGCTTGAACCAGAGTAGTTTGTTCCCTGGGAAGAGGAACTATAGCTCCCCTTACCAGTGACATCGGTGAGATCTCTTTCGACCCGAAGCTCTGGGGCTTGGATACCCTGGCCGGCTTCGCCTTGAAAAAATCCACCTGTATCACTGTTACCAGACATATTACTCAGATCTCGGCTCATCGGTCCACGGCTAGAAGAAGTTTGGCTTCCTCCGGGACCAAGGTCTTCAGTACTAATCCCGGCTCCTGCTTCTGGACTGAATTGAGCCATGCGGATCTCATCGTCAGAAAGAATGAAGACGTTGCCGCTCAAGTTGCTCAAGCCGCTTTGGCGCCTTAGCTCACGGTAGACATCACTCTCTAACCCCTTGTCTGACGAGGAAATAGAGTGGGGAACTGATAACCTTGGGCTGTTGGATTCCGCCCGGAGTCGTTCAATGCTTGGGTTGGTGAGATTTTGCTTGATATACGGCCGGCCTGTGGCAAAAGGCAGCTCTGGCTTGTGAGCACCGGGTGCATTTAGGTCATTGTCACCGAAATAGCCTAGGGCACAGGAGCTAGCTTGCGCAGAACCAGAAGTAAGAGCACCGCTTGATTGGTTTACCAGATCGCCGCGTGAGTGATTCTGTGAAATCTCCAGGAGATTACGAGTATCTCCATAGGAAACATCATGAGAGAGCCCCTGAGAGAAGGTATTCCGACTACTAGGACTCAATCGGGAAGTATAGTTCGCCGGAGGCCCAGGGGGTAGTGGAGCAGTTGGAGGTTGGGTTGGCAGAGTTGGTGCCGTGAAGCGGTGGTTCTCTTTCCCAGACCCGGGGGGCCAGCCCTTCATAGAGTCCGAAACACCTGTGCCCGTGCCTGTGCCTGTGCCTGTGCCTGCGCCTAGAATATTCCTGCCAAGCTGAAACAACTGCATCCCAGGGTTAGCATAAAACTTTCCCTTGTTTGCGGTAGCCGCTTTTTCGCGGGCATCGGCGTTAGCTTCGTCCTCGCTATCTAGCCCGATATCCTCAAAGTCTGCAGCGCCTCCAGCTTCGACATCACCATACTGTTTCACGATGCTTCCCACTGTGCTGCGATTCGGCACCTTAGCAGAGCTAGCGGTTTCCTCGGTGCCATGCCTATTCTGGAGATAAACTTCCCCTGAATAATCACCACGCAAATCAACTTCCCTCTCTGTATTCCTATCATAAAAGCCGTAGCCATGTGACTGTGCGCCAACTTCTTCACTGTAGTCCAGGCCATACGGGGCGCTTCCTTCGCGGTGGATGCTGCTCGCTGCCAAGGAAGATGCGCCGCCTGAGCCATTGTGGTAGATAGACGAATCATCGTAGTAATGATGGCTAAGGTGCCCAGCAGAAGAAGAGGTACGATGGTGATCTTGTTGGCGAGTACCGGTGGCCAGATGCGGTACTGACTGGGTCGTATTGCTAGTACGCTTGAAAGGTGGTAAATACGTTGAAGAGCGGGGTCCTACCACAGATCTAGTACGAGGGCTATTGATAGTACCTGTTTCGTTGACAGTAGGAAGTTGTTGGGGGGCGGCAGGTGCTTTACGAGTGAAGGCGCTACCGAGCTTGTCCTTCCAAGTAGGAGGCTGAGCCGGCTTTTCTTCAGGTAGCCGAGAGGGTATATTAATTACGAATTCTGCCGGCAGAGAATTTTCGTAGTTTTGAGAGTGGTGTTGAACAGACAACACCGGTTGCGGAGGTAGGGGGAGTTCTGTCATTCCTCGATTGGGTTCTAAAAGCGTCGGGCTCGGAGTTGATCGGTCCTTCATCGAACGGGCGGTGATCGAGGAATGCGCCGTAGGGAGATCTTGAAAGAGTGCGCGGTGAGGTAGGTATTGTCGGCCACTCTTTGTGCTTCCCGCTCTAGATGAAGTGGAGGTCATATCGCCCGCACCCGAACGCGAAGAAGTTGCAGAGCTGCGAGGATACTTTGAACGGCGTTTGCTGTTGTTACGCAGAGGCCGGTCAGGATTGATGATATCGAAAGATGCGCCTCGGTAATGGACGACAGTTGCCGGTGCTGCTGGGTCGGGATCCGGATGTGGCGCGTAAGGAGAGGGTTGCTGTGGTGGGTGCGTTAGGGCTCGCTGTTGTGGAGACGAAGATGGGGGCTGCGGAAACTGCAGACTTGAAAGGTAGGCTGATATCTCGGACTCGCTGGCTGAACCTGGTGTTGGTGGAGGCCTCTGTATAGAGGAATTGTAAGGATTTCCGCTGTGCTGTGAGTGCAAATATGAACGATAGAACTCTTCAGCTTCACCAGTATTAGGAGGTCTGCCGTCAGCGGTCTCCCGATATGTCTTGCTTTGTAGTTGCAAAGGACTTGGAGTGCGTGCAGGCGAGTGCGCGTCTGGGGAGGTCTTCTTTGCTCGGCGCCGCGCCAAGTTATCCAAAGCAACTTTCCTCTTGAGCGTCTTTGCACTACCGCGTGCAGGTGGACTTGGTGTTGATTGAAGCTTTCTATACTCGTGAAGCGTCAACGGCCCAGCCAAAATTCTCTGGATCGCAGATTCCGAGCTAGGTGGCCGGGGTGGTGGAGTTGTAGGAGGAGGAGGAGGAGGAGGAGGAGGAGGAGGGGGAGGGGGCGGTGGTGGCCGCAGAGGTGTTTGTTGTGATTGTTGATATGAGACCCACTTTTCCATTTTGAAAAAATGAGCAATAAACGTCGGGCTAGTGTCGACAATACTCAACCCTAAGCTCTAATACCATCCATAAAACCTCAAAAGCATTTGCAGAACAATATCACAAAACAAGCACAACCGGCTAACTCCTTTGCCGGTAACTAGCACGCCCGTCCCGAGATAAGAATTCTGGATATCATATTTCATCAGCCTACTATCCACTTCTCGTAGGGCAGTCAAACAGACCAGAGCCCTATTTTGCTCCTGGATATAACAAACGCAGCACAGCGGGAAGGGGTAACGCTTTGACGTTTACTCACGGAAAAAAAAAACCGAGTTGAATGAAGTAAGAGACTTTTCCGTTACGCCCCCAGTATCCCCTCTAGAGCTTTTAATTAAACTGAGTCGTTGCAGGCCGCCACCGCAGGCAAGGTAATAATATCACGAAGAATACTATCAATCTAGTGAGTCGACGAAGAGCAGGATATCAATGGCGCAACGCAACATACAAATATGGGCCAAGAGAGAAAAAAGAACCCCGAAAGTATTAAATTCGACTCCGCTAAGCTACCGTTGATGCACCCAGGAACCGAATGAACGAAGGAGTTGGAAGAAGAAAGAGCTGGACGATGCTTCTCGACTCAAAAGCGAGGAAGAGGAGAAGGACCTCAAACGACGAACGACGGGCGACGAACGACGATCGACGACGATGGGCGGCGTCTGCGGAGAAGCCCCAGCTACATAAGGAAAACCCACATGCATCACATCACACAGCTACGATTCGCGGCCAGCCACCAGCGGCGGCGAGAGAGAGGGAAGGGGGGGGAAAAAAGGGAAGGGGCCCATCGCATCAGCAACGGGAACACCCAATTGGCTAGGTGCGATGACCAGGGCCTCACAGTCCGAGAAGGAGCGAACCAAGAGCAAGGCGCAGAGTCTGTGTGTTGTTCCTGTTTTGAGTTGGGTCTGACGACATTAATTACTTTTATTGTTTTGCTGATCAGCCCCCTCGAGAACGAGGTGCCTAGAGTGGATCGCATGTTGTCGAGAAGCATGGGCTATCGATAGAACAGACAAGGCCCCCAGGGCTGGGGCTGAAAAAAAAAAAAAGAAGAGATTTCGGGTTTCTCACCCACACACACACATACACACATACACACATACAACACACACGCACGCACCTCTGACGAATGAACGCCACGGCAAACGACCGGCCATTGGTTGGGGCTCTCTACTATTCTCATCGGGCTTACCCCAGACACGCCCGTCTATCATTGCCATGGCCCATCTGCCACTTTGCTAGCACGACATCCCAGTCCCTCAGCCTCCCATTGCGCAACTGCGACCACGCAACGACTCTGGCAGTGCTAAGCAGTGTGGCCGTTACGAGTACGGCGTATGGAGCACGATAGAGTTGGGTTGTACAGGCCTGACTTGAGACTGAGTTTCGCGCAACTGCCCCGCCTTCGCCCTGCAGGATACGGAGGGAGGAGGGAAGGAGCGAGTCTGCGCCCTGCCACGGTGCTACCCCGACGTCTCGAGCTCCATTCTGGAACCTCGCCTTATACGCCGGCTCCCGTCAGCGCTGCAGCACGAGGGACTAATAAGAGGCTGCAGGCGATGAGTCGATGCAGCACGGAGTCGGGGTTGGGGTGGCCAGGATAAGCAGCTGTCTTGCCTGTCTGGTCAGACTGTATGGTGGGAGCCGACCTGCAAGACAGAGGACAAAGTGTGTGTTCTGTTCGTTCTGTTCGTTCTGTTCGTTCTTTACGCTCTGCAGGTTTCTGTACCTGCAGCGGCAGCCAGCATCACATGCAGCGAGCCGAACGAAGAGATTTCACGAAAAGCAGCGCTGGTTTCCTTGTTTAGCCCAGCCTCCCGTGACTCCCGGCTGCCAGTAGCGCCACACCACCACATCCACCACAACACATGTATGTCGCCGACCGGCCTTCCCACTGTTCCTACCGGCCTTCCTACTCTGTCCACCCCGTCCCGCCCACTCCCGCCCACTCCCGCCCACAGCACCGAGCCCATGTGCCGATGAAAAGAAAAAAAAAAAAAAAAAAGAAAAAATACCCGTCCGCCAGTCAGTCAGTCAGCCAGCTAGTCAGTCAGTCAATCGGTCAGAGGCCGAGACTCGCGCGGGGCCTCGGATGGAGGAGACCTGCCCTTCTTTTGCTTCCCCGGCCAGAACTCGGCCTCGGGACTTTCTAACCCAACCCAACACGCCTTCTTGCCGCATCATGCTCTCTCCCCCCGGGGAATCCTGCTTGGCTCCTCCTATTGTGCGCAGCCTCTCGCGCCGCGCGCTCAAACACAATCAACATCAAAATCGCGGCGCGAACGCGCGCCAACGCGTGTGATGGTGGTGAAGGTTCCTCCTGAAGTGATGCATAAGGCGAGTACGCTAACGCCACCGATGCCACCAGCAGTGCCAGCCAACTAGCCAGCAAACTCAAACTCTCACATTTCTACCCTCCATAAGTTATGTTATATAATACGTTACAAGTAAAAATACGAAATGTAGAAACTCAGTGTCTAGGGTAGGAAATTAAAATTAAAACTAATTTGTAAAAAAAAAAATAATCCCAACATTTCTGACAAAAACAGACGGCAGCCTAAAACCTAGCCGTGTAGTAAAACTTCTACTTGTGGGACTTTACAACAATATCCGACACAACACACACAAATATATATATGCACAACCTCGCTTCCCCACAAATAAATGTAAAACCCTCTATATATATATACACGCACACACACACAAAACACGTGCAGACCGACACAGACACAGACAGACACAGACAGACAGACGCGCACACACACAGACACACGCACGCACACAGACACACGCACACACACACACACACACACACACGTATATATATACAGACACATGCACACACACACACACACACACACGTGTATATATATACACATACAGACACACACACAAACAGCGTGTATATATATTCAAATACATACAAACAAACAACATGTATATATATATATATATATACAGATACATACAAACAAACAGCATGTATATATACACAAACACATACAAGCAAACAGCGTATATACAGATACACACACATACACACACACACACACATATATATATATACATATATATACATAAATATAAATCTGTCTAACCCGTAATCCGTAATCTCCAATCCGTAACCCGTAATCCGTAGCCCCGTAATCCGCGACCCGCAACCCGCAACCCCGCAACCCATAATCCGAATGTGGGGAGGTTATAAGAAATTTGAATTATATATACATATATATATATATATATTTAAAAAATATATAAAAAACAAAAGAACTTTTCCGCCCCGCGATGTAAAATGTATTGTAATGTAATGTATATAATCTCGGCGTTTTGTTTGTTTGTTTTGCCTGCTTGTTTACCTGGTTATTTGGTTATTTGTTTATTTGGTTTATTTGGTTTATTTGGATTTATTTGGATTTATTTTTCTGTACTGGGTGTCTGGGATGTTGTTGTTGTTGTTGTTGTTGTGCTGAAGTCGAGCTGCATGGGATGGGGTGGAGAGGTGAGAAGGTGAGGAGGGGTGAGAGAGGTGTGAGAAGGTGAGGTGAGAGGTGAGAGGTTGCGAGGTTGTGGCTCTAGAAGTGGGTAGGGTAGGGTATGGTATGGTAGGGTAAGGGGGGGTTGTATGTGTATAACGGTATGCTGGATCGGGAAGGGAATGGAAAATGGAAATGGAAGAAGAAGAATAAAGGATGATGATGGTGTGGTGTGGTGTTTTTGGGAGAAATAATAACGGAGAAACGGGGCTTTTTTTTTAATTTTTTAATCATCTAAATATTTAATTTTAATTCTAATTGTTTCAGTTTTTTTCTTTTTTTTTGTATATAGATCAGGCAGGTTGTTGTTGGGTGTAGTGTAGTGTAGCTTAGTGTAGTGTAGGGTAGTGTAGGGAGGGTGTAGCAGTAGTAGGTAGGGTGGAGTGTAGTGTAGTGCAGGGCAGTGTAGGGTGTAGTGTAGTGTATCGTAGTGTAGTGTAGTTGTAGTGTGGCGTAGTGTATGTAGTGTAGGGTAGTGTAGGGTGTAGTGTAGCGTAGTGCAGAGCAGTGTAGAGTAGAGTAGTGTAGAGTAGGCAGTACATACCAGCAACACAGACAGCACAAAGCAAGCGCAGGGCCAGGAACAGACAGCCAAAACCAGCCATCCATCCCATCCCATCCCATCCAGCTATCCATCCAACCAACCAACCAACCAACCATCCATCCAACCAACCAACCAACCACCACCACCACCACCACCACCACCACGCCCCACAATCCAGCCACCTCAGACACCAAACCATGCTATCTATGCGAAACCTGTTTTTTTTTTTTTTTTTCCATATACAGGAAGGGGGGGTGCCTTTCTTTCACATATACGGGAAGGGGGTGCCATATACAGGAAGGGAAGCGGGGGGGGGAGGGGATGGATATACCTGTTGCGGGGTTCCCGTACTGTACCGGCTTGTGGGCTCGGTGGAAATGACGGGGGAGAAAAGAGAGAAAAGAGAGAAAAGAGAGAGAGAGAGAGGGAAAGGTATGTATGGTGGTGGTGGTGTTGGTGTTTGGGTTTTGGGTTGTGGTGTGAGATCTTTGTTGAGCGGTTTGGACGCGGTGGTGGGGGGTTTGTATTTATTTTATTTTATTTTATTTATTTTTTTATTTATCCATCCATTCACGGCTCTCGTCCCATATCGCACTTACACGTCATTATCAACAGCATTCAACAGCATTCAACAACAGCAGCATCACCAAACTCTCTCTCTTCCGCCAAAAAAAAATAAAAATAAAAAATAAAAAATAAACCCCCAATTTTTAAAAAATAAAAAAATTAAATAATTTAATTTAATTTAATTTAAAAAATCCTTTACCTTTTTAAAAAAAAAAAAAATTTTACTTTGTTTTTATTTTTTTTTAATTTTTAATTTTTATTTTTATTTTCACTAGATGCAATGCAATAATAATAATAATAATATATATATATATATATGCAAAAAAAGAAAGAAAGAAAAGAAAGAAAAAATGCTGGATTTTTTTTTTAAATGGATGGATGGATGGATGGATGGATGGATGTGGAGAGAGAGAGAGAGAAAAAAGAAAGAAGAAAATAGGAAAAAATTGAAAAATTTATCGAAAGGTGAAAAAAAAAAAAAAAAAAAAAAGTTGAAAAATTGAACGATAGGAAAAAAATAGGGCAAGACCATGCACTACTACTACCCTACGTGGCTATAATGAGTAATGAGGCTACACATGGCTAACATAGCTAACATGGCTACATGCTTATCTATCATACAACTGCCATATCCATTTTTTTAAAAAACTAGTAAACAGCTAATGCTTCTTATATTTCTGCCAGAAAATTAAAAGTTAGCACTTCTCCTCCTGCAAGGACAGTCAAAAAAAAAAAAATAAAAAAAATAAAAAAAAAAAGTAGAGGGAGGGAGGGAGGGAGGGAGGGAGGGAGGGAGGAAAGTGTGTATAAAAAAGGGGTCCTTACATCCTCAATCCGTCGCCGGTGCTGCGGATCCAAAGAATTGGTGGCCCCCATTAAAGTCTGTGAAATAGCCTTGGAAGCTCCAATCACCGGCCTGAATATTACTGTAGGCGCTCTCTTTAGGACAACTCTTGCTGCTCCCTGTGCACTCCCGCTATCCATAACCTCACCTGGAACCGCAATGATGGCATCCCTGGCCGTGAGGAGGTCTCGCTCCAGGCTCGCGTATGCGCCCCGTAGTCCTTGACGAACACCCACAGGCTGGTCTGCGTACAGGCTAATGATCTTTTTCTCATCTTCATCAATGTCGGCGTCCTCCCACTTACTATCACCGCCTTGACCAGGATTCAATAAGAAGCCCTCTGCACCTTGCAAGACCGTCTGAGTTCCAATTGCAAGCTTCGCACCCAGTTTGACAAGCTCCGACGTGGTGGTTTTAGCGAAAGCTAGTGCTCCTTTTTGAATGCTGCGTACGACCCTACCATCCTTTCTATATTCTCGCATAGGAACAACTACGAGGTCGCGAACTCCACCCCCAACGTTGACTAGTGACCTCACCGGTGCTAGTCCTGCAAGGACACCAGGCAGTTGGTTTTGCTTGATATCTGGCATCCAGATATCGTTCAAGGTCTTCGAAAGCTTGTCAAAGCCAGAGACACCATAGATAATAACATGCCGGAGAACCATGTCAGCTTCATCCAAGATGAAAAAGTTCATGAATTCAGTCGTATGGCCAGAGCGCAGGCCGGCGTAATCGACAGTTTTGGGTTTGTAGTCGAGTTTCACTCGAACGGCATTGACCTCCACTCGTTGGAGAAAGGGGACATCGGCTGGAGAGGCATGAACAGGTATCGAGTCATCCTTAAACTCAAAAAAGCGCGTGATGAAGTCTAAAGCATCTTGATCCACGTGAAGTCTGAGGGGTAAGATCGTGGCCTAAACTACCCCATCAGATTAATTCACAAGAGAGAGAGAGCAGACTAGAACGGTAACTTACCCTGACAACAATCTCCGACGCTGCCAAGTCTGGAATCGGCTTCACATTCAAAATCTCCAAATGTACCATGCTCGAACCGCTTTCCCTTTCGCCAGCGTCGCGCATGTAGGTCACGAATTTCTTCCACGTAGATGTGGGGACGTGATCGAAGATTTCTATGTCCTTCACCCGTACATCGAGCGAACTTTGTGTCTCCCCTGTTCCGGGCGGAAACACTACTAGATCGGCGGAAACACCTTTTAGCTCGAATGCAATCTTGTGGTGTTTGCTCCGATCTAGTTTTAGCCTCTTGCCCCTTGCTCTAGACCCGTAGCTCTGCCGACTGGGAGAGTGGGATACGTTAGAGGCTGCATAGCTTTCCGTTTCGCTAGCTAGGTCGTCAAAGTTACGATTTATCTGGCTCGACAGTTCCCGTGGGTCGCGGTTCGCAGGAATGCCGATATAGATCGAATTGAAGAGGAAGTCACCAATAACAGACTCCTCGTCGTCTTCCACATCAAAGGAAACCCGCCGTTCATTTCGTGACCGTCTCTCCATGGCCTTGACCTCGACTTCCTTAACAGCTTTGGATATTGTTTCCCTTGTCTTCTGCCAATCGTACCCGTCAAACAGATTCCATATCACATGTACGTCCCGAACCCGTACTCTCAACGGACTTCCCCGAATTTTGCCGTGGTGAACAGCGCTGTATGTATTCTTGACCGAATTCCACTTATGAGCTGTCCCTTCGATGCCTGATTTTAATCCGAAATGATCCTCATGAAACTCTAAAGGTTCGTTTGGTGTAACTGAGTACTGTTCCCGGAAGCTTTCTAATAGTACCTTTCCACCAAGCTCTCGAGTCTTCGGTGGGCTGGCTAGCTGGCCGAGGTCATCTTCTAGTAAGCTGTCCGCAATCTCTTCTGAGGTGAGCTCAGACTCTGGGCGGTAGAAGCTTTCTACAAATTCAAGGTTCTGTGGGACGTCGTCGTCGACCATGTCACCCTCTTCTAAGCTTAAGGGGAAACTGCTGTCTGTTGATGCAGATGGCGCGAAGGCATCTCCAGAGAGCGAAGCAAGCATATCCTCCACCGGAACTATCTCTGTCCTGTATCTGATGTCTTGACTCGGAGGGGTTGGTAGTTTCAATCCGTTCATGATACTGAGTAACGTTTGTGTCGAATCCGCACATGACTCGAGTACAAGAAGATCGTCTCTCAGCTCTAGATCCACGCATTGCTCCCCCTCAACACCGGAGTCTAGAAGCTTGAAGACAGCCTTTGCTGAGGATATATAACTCACAGACACAAATCCCATTCGACAGAGATCTGAAACTTGGCGGTTGCCGTAATCGAAAGACTGGCGTCTCGTGGAGGCGGGAGCATCATGAATCGGAAGCAGATTCTTCGTGTCATTAATTATAAGAAGCGACGCTTTGTGAATTTCCAAGATTGCTTCTAGAAGTCCCTTTTGTGGCATGACGCTCGAGAGGCGAGTCTCCGTCAGGACCACAAGCCCCTTCGAAGGAATATCCAATGGGTTCAAACCAACCATGCAGTCCTGGAGGAAGACCTCGACTCTTAAAGGCTTAGACGCGGCACTCGATCCTCCGCTTAGCGCTGGTAGATGGCATGCCCTGGAGTCTGGCTCTTGTGCTAGGCTGCGGTCCGCAAGCGCGGCAATAGAACCCACCATATCAGTTACCGCTTCTTCCGCAGTCATTGCCTCCGACAGACCCGTGACAGCGAGAGCAGTAGGAACGCTGTACTCTACCCGAATATTCCAAAGCTTGACCCTAACTGTTGGCTCTAGCTCATCCCCAATCATCCGCGCCATAACCATTAACGATTGCGCACCAGATGTTGGTGCTGATGACGATGGAGTCCCTTCCCCAAGGAGTTCTTCGGTGTTGTTCCGTTGCAATTGCACCTTTCCAATACCTAATGCAAGCAGAGACGGAAGACTCACGTGTGCTATATCTAGGTTTTGAGTGCTCGACTGTAACTTGCCGAAACTGTCGTTGATTGTGATTTGGAAATTCATTTCCCTGACTAGGGCCAGGGTCAGAACGCCCGGACGCTCGTCCTCTGGAAGGTATTTTGTGACAGTAGACAGTTTAGCAATCTCTTCTCCTAGGTTTGGGAGTATTCTAAGGTCTTCAACAGAGGCAATGCCACCACTGACACTGGCAAGAGTAATCCGCAAGACTGGGCCTTGCTGTCTCTGTCGAATGAGCGTATCTAGTAGTATGTCGTCGTCCTGGCCATACTTGTTCTTCGATGGGGTCAAAAGAGAAAGTAGACGGCTTAGATCGGCTTCTTTCGGAGCAGATAAGTACTCTACTCTAGTGTTTCCGATTTCCACCAACACGGAGCCTTGGCGGTTTGCATTGCGGAGATGAGGCCCCGAAATCTTGGTCTTGTCTATTTGCACACCGAGACCCTCCTCCCGGCTAACCAACCTTAAGGCTGTAGTGCTAAGACTAACACTACAGTCCTTACCAATAAGCTCCACGGTGATGCCCCCGATTCTTGCGTTCGCTTTCATTTGAATAGGCGGGGGGACATCTACTGGACTGCTGGGGATCGACGATGATTCAAAATGTACACCTCGTAAGCGCTTGGGAGACTTGTTAGCAGTAGAACCCGCTCCAGTAATTGTGGCGTTCGACGCCGACAAGCTTCCCAGCCCTAAAATACTGCTGAACCCGCCGAACCAGCTGAAAGTCTCGTCTAGTCTCTGGAGATCCAAGCAAATGAGTACGGGTAGCGTTGTTAAGCTTAGTTTCCTAGACGCAGAGGTTTGTATAAACGATAGATATATGTCTTTGTCTACTGGAGCAAGGAGATCTCTGGTTGAAGACCTCATTCGAAGACCTGCGTCGAAGGAGAGGATGCTCTCCTTAGCGTAGCCAAAATGGAGCTTTTCGATAGAAAATATCGTTGTTGAGGATCCAGGATCGCTTGAAAAGGATAGGTCCACCCCTTTAAATGTCGTGCGAAGTAGGGGGTCCGACTCTGGCTTATCCGAAAACTGTTCATTGCCTATGTCGTGAGTGAGTGGGCTAGATGAAATGGCCCATGCCGTAAGATGCTCTAAAAATTGTAGCGATATGTTCTCAACTCTCATTTTAAACGATGGCCCACTCAAAGTGCTTGGGTCCCCGGACTGGAGGGAGTCTGGAGGAGAGGAGCTGCCGGTCATTACAAGGAGCTGCTGAATCAGCTTAAACATTATCCGGCCGACTGAGATATCAATACTTCCGGTTACAGTGCCTACATCGATTTCGATCAAACTTGAGCTCTCCTCTGAAGAGCCTACGGACTCCTGTGGGGGCTCTTCTGCTGCTACATTTACCCGACGCGTTCCCTTGGGCGGGCCGGTGGTACGGGTTTCAAGGCTCCTGGTACTCTGGAGCGTAGAGCTTTGCAACGTGTGTGTTGAAAAGGCCCCCGGAATTCCCCGGTAGTTGGATTCGGTCAGATCTGGCTGGGGGAATGCTTCAGTTGCTTGTGAAGTGCCGTCGCCCTGGGGATCTGGGGCTGCTGGTGATGGCAGCCACAAGATTATCTCATCAGCAGTAAGCATACGCTTTTCTACTCTTGAGTAGTCACTAGACTTCCCGGACCTTTCTGAACCCCCATCAGGCCCACTCATCGTCGGTATTTGGCTCGAGTTTGAGTGGGGTTCAGTCGAAGAGGGGCGATGTTGCTTAGAAAGTCTACTTGCAGCTTGGCGCTCTGGTGTTGGCGTCATGTCGCGTTCGCCCTGGGTTTTACTTCGAGATGACAAAATTGAGTTCTGTAGTGATGGTGGCACCCGACTATGCAATAGCTGATCTAGTTGATCTATAGTACCGCGGGTTTGATGTAGTTTGGTGACAGGTTCAGCATCACTACTTTCGGAATCCGATGACTCCCAACCACCAGCGATGTGTAAAGATCTGCTATGTGCAGGGGAGGCATGGCTAAGAGCGCTCATATACATGCTCTCTGCCTCCTCATGGCTGAATATCTTTGACTCTGCCAAGTCCTCTTCAGCTGACGACTGGATCTCATCGCTATCTTCGCTAGAATCGTAACTTTTATGATAACCCCCCCCTGAATAGATAAAGCCATGTCCATCCCTTGATTGTGAATGCTGTGGGTCATGAGTAAGCACAGGCTCAGAACACGCTACAGCTTCTACACTCCGATTGTCAAGCGAGCGTATCGGCAGTTGCATAGACTGTATTGCGTTGTTCAATACCGGAGGCTGATCGATGGAGCTATTATTGTGCGAGGAGGGAGTCTGCGTGATCGGCCTGGGGGCTTCCACTTGGGTCGTCGGAATGGCTGATACCTCGGTTGTGGAATCGGGTCTGAAAGGGGAGTTTTCTAAACCGTCCTCATCTTCCAGGTCACCGTCGTCAAACCGGCTCTCACTGACCTGATCCAGGTAAGCAGAATCACCTAGAAGGCTGTTCTCGAGGTCGCTGGAATGGAGAGGGTCGCCCTTATTGGTATTTGCTTCCTCAATCTCATCTTCGTCGCCCGCGTCCGCAAACCTGCTTCCGTCGCTCGTAGCTATGGAGTCTTCAAGGTTTCCGTATTCGCCGCTTGCCCCTGGGGCGGGATGCGGGAGGGTAGATTGCGCCAGCAGGTTTTCAGAGCCGACCTCTAATGGTGATGAGTCGGGCGAATGCCCTTGGGAGGCTGCTGACTGTCTCGCGGGTCCAGCCTCGTCCTCGCGGCTGGGTAGGTATCCGTCGTCTCTCTGAGCCTTTGGGAGGCTTGGATGTGTCATATCCGGCGAAGGTGGTGCGGAGAGCCGTGTGAGGCTGTCAAATAATGCCGCCTCTGAAATGAGTATGCCCTGAATATTTCGAAGCTTGATAGATCTTTTGCCCTCCCTTGTTTTCCACTTGGAATTGGGCTCGCCGGTGGCCATCCCATCTATCGGCTTTCCATCCCCATCACCTACGATATCCCTTTCTTCCCTTACGTTCCAGTGCCCCGATGTCACTCCCTCAATGTCCACACCTTCTACTTTCAACTGCACCTCCACATTATCTGTCTGTGCCCATCCATCCTCTCCGGGAGATACGTCGGCACGAAGCTCTAACTCCAGAGTTATGCTAATTCCTCTCACCCGGACTTCCAACCTATCGTACACACCCTTCAAAAACCCCGCCAGGAACCCCGGTAGAGACAAAGCAGTCCCAGTTCCCGCAATCGGTTCTTCCTCTCCATCCTCACCATCCTCGCCATCAGAACTCGCGGACTGGTTGAGCGATTGCGAGGTGATAGCTGCTTGGAGCTCAGCTTTCTCTGATAACGGTTCAGTTTGCAGGAAGGAATTGGCGAGGTCCTCTGTAGTTGGCAAATGGCCGAGCGTCCTCTCACTTTCTGTATCCGAATCCACATCGAAAACGCTGCTGCTAGGGTCGTATATCGAGGGTTGTCGCCCTGACCGCGTAGGACTACTTGATTGGTCATCACTGCTCCGATCGTGGCCCAGCCCTAACGGATCTCTAGACTCCCCAGATTCTTCTGAGCCTTGCTTTGCGACGGCTTGAGCTTGAATATCCACCCCTTCCACTTCAATAACCACCCCACTATTGTATATATCGGCGGGTATTGTAATCCGAAGCAGCAGGGCGCTTGCTTTACGGAGGTTCAAGGTCTGTGGAAATTGCAGAAGCGAAGAGATTTTCTAGAGGATAGGCATGATCAATCTCAGGCCTCAAAACCTTACTTAACATAGAGAGTAGTCTAGTTCAAAGTCGCACCTTCAGCCGTAAGCCCACATCTCTTAATTCCACAACGCTCCGTTTGCCCCATACAACGTCTAGATTCTCCAAATCTAATGCCTCCGTATCTAGCAACTCCAACCGCGAGAGTGCATACCGGAGGAGCCTCTTCTGTAAAGATGAGGGCAGAAGATACGACGCTCCGCGCATGACGTCGGGGTATTGACATGGAATGTGGCCTTGGGGCTATGCTCTATTTCATCCACTTGAGATACCCTGCTCCGTGTTAATATAGTAAGCAGAAAGGCTCTCCGGGGAACAGAGTATAGTAGTGGTAGAACTCCAAAGACAACACACGAGAACGAGATATGAATTTGGAGTGCAGCCGGGGCTAGGAACGCCTACAGTGAATCGCAAAGGCCCGCGCCTGTGGGAGCTATCGCTATATAGGGACAGGCTGTATCATTTTCCCAAGGACCACGTATTCATGGTTTGCAGACCCGTAGTGATGATGGCAGTCTTCGCTGTCAAGTGGCACATGCAACGAGGAGCAGACACCTCAGTTGGGCCCGGCCGGGGCCACTAGAGAGACTGACGCCGTCTATCATCGGGACTCTTTTCTAGTGAATCATTCGAGGAACAAGCGAGGAAGCCGCCAAGCGCTCAGATCACGGGATAGCCTTTATTGCGTAGACGATAGCGGAGAGGAAGTGCGAAGTCACCACCATTCTCCGTTAGTGAGATACTGGTGAGCAGTGTATTTAGCGCGGGGGACGCCCGGTTTCTAAGAAATAGCGTCACTAGGCAGGACTACGCCACTCTCTTGCAGCAAGATGTTCGAGTACTGCAAGCAAAGGTTGCCATCGGTTTAGCTCATGGTAGTTCGCTCTCTGCCTGACCACCAAACTCAGCCACAACCCACTCGCAGAAGGCCTCCCACTCTATTCTCCATTCCTTCAGCCTTGATGCGCGCACCCCATTTCCGAACGATGCCTCCCTGATGTCTTTTACCCACTCTTGCGAACTCTGGTCTTCAAATGCAGCCCACCGCACACTGTTCTCCGCAAGCATACCCAATCCTTCAAGGCCAAGGTTCTGCCACCCCTGTAAAGCCTGCCAGAAATCATGGGTCATACCATTTGTCCCTTGCCCTAATATTGAAGGATCATCATTGCAAAGTGCGACTGGCACACCTCTGGCAAGTAATGCTGGAAGAGGATGTGACAGGACCGAACTCGTTAGTCTCAGTATTTCATTCGAGATAGGACAACTCTCCACCAGTATCTTTTTCTCCTTGATCATGTCGATGAGTAATGGGTGCTTATACAAGGAAAACCCGTGACCAATTCGTCGTGTGCCAAGGAGCATGGCGTCGAATAGGTTTTGGTCAGCCGCATCACCATCTCCGAGGCACTCTCCAGCGTGGAAGAAGAACCTGGATATAAACAGAGTCGTCAGAATAAAGGAAGCCAACTGGAAACTCTCGACCAGGGTCTCACGGACGGAATTTCGATGCCCTCCTCAACGCATCTCTTGCGAAACCAAAACAGTTCAGGCGTGAGATCTTTAAGAGGCCTTCCTAGGTCCTCGTGTCCGACAAGATCAAAGCCAGCAATAAGACTTGGGTAAGCAGTCTTGACAGCTATGCAATTTTTCATGTCTACTGAAGCGTTAGTTCTGCTTGCAACGCTTTCGTGGGGTGGAGGAAAATGTAGATAGCATACTTTCAATTATCCCCCTCCGTTCGTAGTTCCTTAATGCCGTCCAAATCATTCTGGCTCCCCAGAAATTCTTCCCTTCCGGGCTTGTTTTGAAATTTTCTACTTCTTCTCCGAACACTCTGATCATCTCCTCATAGCCTTCTTCTGGTGTCTCTGAGCCCTCGCGTCTGTATTGAAAGACAAACGCCGCTCTCATGTCTACCCATCGTACACCATCGTCAAGCAATTGACGGCACATCTCCTTAATGAATGCGCGAAAGATAGGCTCATAGAA
This sequence comes from Geoglossum cookeanum, assembly GCA_021527025.2. Taxonomy (NCBI): domain Eukaryota; kingdom Fungi; phylum Ascomycota; class Geoglossomycetes; order Geoglossales; family Geoglossaceae; genus Geoglossum; species Geoglossum cookeanum. The sequence goes on from JAJDFF020000032.1 coordinate 78,655, forward strand.
GATTATGGAGGCCAGAATCGTAAATGTTGACTTGAACTTGTGCCAAATTTCGTATGGCCCTTGGTGATGATTCAACGATTCACGCCCTGTGATGGTACAGCGTTCTTTGATCCAAGTAAGGAAACCGGCCCGGCCGCCGTTTGGGAAGCTCTCAGCTGCAATAGACAGCGGAATGAGGGTCGATGGCTGATATTCCGGGGACCAAATGGAGCTTGTGCTCTGCGAAGTATTCCGCGAATATTGGAAAAGGACGGAAGACTTTTCAAGGGCGGATGGTGTACAGAGAGCATCTGGGGAATAAATATGCATACCATCTGTAGACAATGTCTTCGTAAAGACGAAATCCAGGTCGACCATCGCGTCTAGGTGAGCATGTAGTAACGCTCCCTTTGGTAGTCGCCGTACAATCCTCCACAATTTGGTTTTTTCCATTCGGGATTTTGCCAGCGTAAACATCATGCCCGGGTATATATCACCTTCCCCATCCTCGGCCAGGCTGTCCTCAAACTTACTTGTCCAAATCGTGCGTTGTTCTTCATCCCGGATATGAGACACGATTGTGCATGCTTCTACAGCTACCGGTGACAGAGACTGGCGAAAGGCATGATCTTGTGAGGACAATTAGAGGATGAAAACCTAATCCTTGGAAGGGGGTTGGCGTTTACGAACCGCTTCGTAGTTTCCGCTCCTCGAGTATCAGGGCATCTCTACCACGAAGATATGTCTGGATAAATGGGTCGCTCATCTCCGGCACTCCATCTTCAGGGTCAGCGGTACGATCGTGCTTATCACAATTTGCCATAACTTAGGTGGTGGAATATCGGTGTTTACGAGAACCGATACAATTACAGCAATTCTCATCAGTTGAGGTAGGCTGCCTCTAGACTTTTAAGGTGGGGTATAGGGCAGCAAGAGGATCCATTCTTGCAGACCACATCGATATCTATCTTGTCCATGGCAAGACCTCTCTCTATCCGTGGAGGTGCCCGGCAGCGTAGTTTTCTAGATCACAAACCCCGCAATGCAGTTCTACTTTCAAGGGTGGGTAATTTGGCTTTTCCAAATTGTTTTACTAAAGTCCATCTCTGTAAGTCGCAGCAACGTCAGTTCTCGCCATCTTTCTTTCTATGCCTCGCACACTATGCACACGTGTTTAAATATCGTATACAGAGTGCGAATAGGTATAAGATGTTGTTTGACCAAGAGCCAAATTTAGATGGGGGCATGTGATGAATGGGATTGGGTGCCGAGGCACGCTGAAGGCGTCTACAGCGTGGTTTGTATGAGTTCCCTTGTTCCCCAACCCTCTGCCAACTCGTATACCTCTCTCGACGCTGTATCTATAACCTCAAACTACATAGTCCTTAAGCCCTCAATAGACCTCCTTGGCGTGATCCTCCACTTGGACCATGTCACTCAAGAGCAGTAAGAGCGGCAATACTTCCAATGTATCCAGCACTCTGCTAATCAGGAACGTGCAGGCGCGTTCCCTTCATCGGCAGCTTTTGATATTATATCCGATGCCCTCGCAGACGAGTCGGAGAGGAAAGATGCTATCAGAAACGGCAAGGCTGTCTTCGCTTTCACGCTAAAGAATCAGGCCGGTCAGGTCGAGAGCTGGTATATTGACCTAAAGGATAACGGCGTGGTTGGAAGGGGAATCGGGCCCAACGGCAAGATAGCTGACGGTCAGTACTAAAGACCTGTATCCCTCCGTGCGATTACAGGGGAGAAAATTGATCCGCCACATTATCTCCGTGCCTACGCAAACTTTTGGTAGCTAACTCCGGGTATCTATAGTCACTCTCTCCATGTCCGAACAGGATTTCGGGTCACTCGTTGCTGGAAAAGCCAATCCTCAGAGACTATTCATGGCAGGGAAGCTGAAAGTGAAGGGCGATGTCATGAAGGCTACAAGGGCAGAGGCGGTACTCAAGAAAGCACAGTTAAAGGCGAAGCTATAGGCCGGGTGCGCGGACGTTGTGCTATTGAAGCGTTCGTGTTTGAATACTATACCATTGCGATGCCCGACCGATCTTGTAACGTAATCATAATCGACAACGTCCCCGTACTATAGTAGCAGCACCAGATGCCCGGTGTTCTGGCTGGGTATCATGCTCTGTGTGCGTGAGTTAAGCATTAGGAGGATAGGGCCGAAGAGTGCGACTTCCAGACGGGAGACGGAATACAGTGTATGTATGTTCAGAGTACTTGCTACAGTCGAGTCGCGCTGCAAGAATATGGCCGGGGCAATGGACTCCATTCTTATAGCGCGATTATTCTTACAGTAAGAGCCTGGGATCGGGGCGGAGCCGCGTATCCATATTCTTATAGCGTGAGATTCTTGCCGCGCGACTCGACTGTACTTGTGCATACAGCACTTTATTCCATCCACAAATATGTGATCGTGCGAGGGTCTGCCCTGATCCATACCCCTGACTCAGCTTAGTCATCAGCCGCCACAAGTGGCCAGTGAATTTCTTTTCTTCTGGCACTCCCGACAAGACTCACCTCCCTCTCCCTACTAACAACCCCGACCTGCCCTTGAGCCGCGTCGTTCGTTTCTGCCAAGGAGATCTTTCGAGGTCGCCTCCGCAGCAGCTTTCTTGTTGAACCGCTCAAACTTCTTTCAAGACCCGCGATTCTTCCTCCTCTTTTGTTGGGCACGCGTGTCCTGCTTCACGTGCTGTTGGGGCGTTTATTTTGCCTGCTGCAGTTGTGATCAGTTCGCAACTCGCACTTCACTTCCACACCTCAAACACCTTCACACACACTCTCATATTCGCCATCGCCATCGCAACCACGCTCTTTCATCATAACTAGACTCTCTTCGCGTGCCCTCGCGTTTCACCTTGACCAGATTGGATTCTTCTGGAAATAAACTGCTTTCGCGAGCTGTGGTCGCTTGACACTCGCGATCGCAATGATGTCAAAACGCAAGGCGGATAACCAAGGGTGTAGGGACTTTGGTGCTAACGGAAGAAGCACTGAAGGCTCGATGCAGCATTCAGCGGCTGCGCAGCTTCCGCGGGATAGGTTAGTAGCCCTTGCTCTTGTTCATGCTACCTCCAAGAGAAACCACTTTTAGAAGACCGCGCACCTTCTCTTTTTACTACGGTACCTCATTAGCAATCATCACTATTATCCTCATGAGTTGTACTCGGTGCCGTGGCTAATCCTCTCTGAATGTATAGACCCAAAGCCAAGGCCGTGCGCCGCCGCGCTCTAGCTGTGCATCGAGAGGCACAAGGACAACAGCCTCCTCCAGACCCACAACAACAGATACCGCTTCCTGCCTTTAGTGCGGCCGATGTTAGCACCACAATATCTAGTGCACGAGTGGAGCTGGCGCTTAATGGGTCTCCGGGACTAGATGATAAAGCGCTGACAGAGTTGTTACTTAAAGATCTCCCTAAGGGCCCGGTTAACACAAGCCCATTCTCGGTAATGTCTTCTCCAAAGAAGAAGGAACCGGAGCCCGACCCATTTGCTATAATGGTCAAACACCTAGGCAACTACCGAGACTATGGAGACGTTGCAGGCAGGTCACCGAGTCACACTATTGTCAACGGCGACCTCAAGGCTGCTCCGGCAGTGGGTCGACCAGTACATAACCCTGCATCAACAATGCCCAGCCCAACTTCTCCAACATATAACCAAACGTTACCGATATCGTATGTTCCAACGTCACCGACGATGTACAACCCGGCTATGCCCAGGTCAACTTCCCCGACATACAGCCAAACGTTACCGGCATCGTACGTTCCAACGTCACCAACGATGTACAATCCAGCTATGCCCAGGTCAACTTCTCCAACATACAGCCAAACGTTACCAGCATCGTATGTTCCAACGTCACCAACGATGTACAATCCAGCTATACCCAGGTCAACTTCTCCGACATACAGCCAAACGTTACCAGCATCGTATGTTCCAACTTCACCAACGATGTACAATCCAGCTATGCCCAGGTCAACTTCTCCAACATACAGCCAAACGTTACCAGCATCGTATGT
>JAJDFF020000032.1:82770-118640 GCA_021527025.2 Geoglossum cookeanum
TCCAACTTCACCAACGATGTACAATCCAGCTATATCCCGGTCAACTTCTCCAACATATAGCCAAACGTTACCAGCAACATATTCTCCAACATCACCAACGACGTGCAATCCAATATCTCCGACCGTCCATAATGGTGCATCGCAGACAAGATCCGGTCCCAGCCCACCAACGAGCAACGTGGGTCTAGCGCCGGATATATTCGTCGACAAACAGCCCCAAAGTCAAAATTTCTTGAATGAGGGACCGACGATGCCTCTTGGGGAGATTCCGCTCCCAAATAGTGAGACCGAAACTCTTGCTAGGAATGCTGTCTATGCCAAATTCCCTGGATCTGCGGCGCAAATTGACTCCATTACCAAGGTTCAGCCGACCAATTTGCTCTCATTCCCAGGACAGGATAATACCAAGAATCAGGGAGCCAGACTACCTTTACCCGCGCAATCACTATCTAGTACAGGGAGTGGTGGTGCCGAATCAACTAAACCGCAACTACCTCGAAAGATTGCGTACCCGGGGAAATCCTTCGCTATGTCTCCAACTAAGGCTGGGCGGACTACCATCCCTGGACCTCCGAAAGCTACGACTCTTCCGAACCAGACCACGGTAGTAACAGATGCAATCAATCAGCACTTTGAACTAAGCCGCGTCTTAGGGAGCGTACCCAATATTCCGGTAGATTTCACAGAGTCTCAAAAACAGCTGTATGTCGTGCAGTATCGCATACGCTCGTTGAACGTTGCATTTAAAGAAGCGACGTCTTCGCTCAACCTTGCCTCCGCCGCTGACTGGAAGCCATGGATTCAGCTGCGTGATGATATTTGCGAAAAGATCCTGGAGGCAGGTGGTAGATCTTTAAAGAGGAAACCAGATAAGGCTTTGTACAACAACGGAAAGCGAGCCCATACTGGTGCCGAACAAGCAAAGGGGACTTCCCAAACGGCAAGCATATTCGGTAATATCCTGAAGCAAGGACGAGAAGCGAAGGGAGGTTTCGAAGGGACTGCGCCCAAATCCTCAGAGCCTACTAAATCAACGGACATAGTGTCTAGTCCACTCCGAAACAACGCTTCCGCAATGGGTGCTTTGGTCCCCTCCGTCCTTAAACCGACATTCGGCCCACCTGTTGATTTCATCAACGAATTTTCAAAGGCCGCTGAAGAGACTGCTAAAAGGGATAAAGCTAAGCGTAAGGCCGAGGATTTTGACTCGGAAGAAGAGGATGAGGACGCATTGGAACATCGTGATGCGGAGGCGCAACTCGTTAAGAAACAGAAGATTGAAGAGATAAAGGATACAACATCAGAACCCGTGCCTGGAGAGGGCTTTTCGTTTACTTCAGCACCGGCCAAGCCTATTGGGGTATTCAGTGCGTTAACCCCTCCAGCAAAGACAAGCAAAGGAGGACTTTTCGACCGAATCTCTGTAGGCAAGGACGGAAAGCCTATGAGGATTCTCCCTATGGATACGGAACAGTCCGCCAAAACGCCACCAGCCAGTGACAAGGGCATCTTCGGCAGCGAGAGTAATGGCACCAATGGCGTCAACGCATTCGGATTTACAATTAACCCCCCTTCCGATGGAGAGAAGTCGACCATATCTTCGTCGACTGGCAGCACGCCCATTCCCAGCGGCGAGAGCAATACCACCAGTGGCGTCAACGCCTTTGGATTTAAGATCAATCCGCCTTCCGACAGAGAGGACTTAACGTCGTCGGCCGGCAGTACACCCATCCCTAGTGGCGAGAGCAATACCACCAATGGCGTCAACGCCTTTGGATTCAAGATCAATCCGCCTTCCGACAGAGAGGAGTTAACTTCGTCAACTGGCAGCACACCCATCCCTAGTGGCGAGAGCAATAGCACAAACGCCTTCGGATTTAACATAAACCCAACTTCTCAAGGGGGAAGGCCCACCAGTCGCATGCCCACCTTCAGCACCAACCCATTTGCGTTTTCCAGTAATCCACCCTCAGACGGAGAAAAACCCGCCAAGTCTCCAGCGGCCAATCATCTACCCACCTCCAGCCAGAGTAGCAGCACCAACGCCTTCAAGTTTAATTTTAACCCGCCTCCGTCAGACAGTCATCTGCCCACCCCTGGCGATAGCAGTAGCACCAACGCCTTCGCGTTTAACTTTAATCCACCTTCTAATGGAGCAAAATCCACCGGCTCTCTGCCTACCAGCCACCTACCTACCTTTGGCCAGAGGAGTGAAACCAACGCCTTCGCGTTTAGCTTTAACCCAAATTCCGGTGGAGAAAAACCTGCTAAATCGCCATCGACTAGTAATATCTTTGGGGGTAATGGATCCATCAATCCCGCAACATCTGCTGGTTCTATCTTCCAAACTGGTGGCCTACTAAGTGTGAAGCCAACACCAAAGAGTGTTACGTCTCTGTCTACACCAGCAGCGACATCATCCAATACGTCTAGGGCAACAACGCCAGGAGCGACTACCGATGCTGGCGACAGTGCCAGCGAATCTACGGCCGAAGGAGAGATACCCAAAGGCGAAGACGATTTGGGATATATATTCCCCGGGGAATCTGACGAGGATGTGATCTTCCAGGTCAAAGCGAGGCCGTATGAATTTGTTAAAAAGACCGGGCAATATGAGAAGCGCAGTGCCGGCCGCTTTCGTGTTCTCAAACATAAGGCGACTGGGAAGACGAGGATGGTTCACCGGACCACCCCGCATTGGAACGTTCTCCTTAACGCAGTTCTACTACCGACAGTTAGGTATGAAACCTCAGCGGACAATGCGGTCCGTATTATCACCGCCTCAGATGACGGCTCCCTTAGGCAATGGAAAATGAAAGTCTTGAGAAAGGAGGATGCGGTCGAGCTCGCGAGAGTCCTAAACGAGAATGCCCCGACCGCGAAGCCTGCGGGAGTATTAGAAGAGAATGAGTCATCCACTGAACCCGCGGGATCGTCGAAAGCGGGAGAAGCCATCATTGCTGTCTAGGATCTTTTTAATTGTTTCTCGCCGAAGACGCTTAGGGTGGTTTTAGATTTTGAGCTTCGGATCACTTTTCGATATCAGATTTGGCCGAACAGTCAAGATATGGTGGCTTCTATCCAAGGAACATAATGTTGAGGGCTATAGTGCGATGGCTACAACTGTTGAGATACGGACGGACTTAGCCCAACAAGCACATTTAGTGCTTGATTTGGGTGTCTGTTCCTGGATCCAGTAGTAGCTATTCTTTCATCTTGAGGAGGTATGTGTGGCCTGGCAACATACTGTTGAAAGAAGGTGGGACTACCTCCCAAGTATCTCGATACTTGGCTGGTTTCCCGACCCGGTTCCAGTTGTTGACCTTGACCATCATCATCTAACTTCATGTATACATTTGTCCCTTCCCTCCTGTACTTAATATCCTTTCCTACGGCAACGGAGGCGAGGGGGACCACGTAACTGGCTTACGGACTTATTGCTTCTTTACCCCTCTTTTCCCTCTCTAATCATACACGCATATCACAAGGCAAGCATATCATGGCGTCAGTCATCACCCATTAAGGCATTTTCACATAATCCTCGGCCAAGGGCTACTCTAGGAGTTGTGAGGGAATGGCATCATACCGCAAGTTGTTTCCACCTGCGGACCCGTCTCTTCCTGTTCTCTGTCTTTTCTCAGGTCTACCGCGTATTTTGCATTTCCCAAAACCAAAATTTTTTTTTCCCCAGGAAACAGTGAGGCATACTTTTATAGGAAGAGAGAAATGAGCTTTGCTTCCGCATGGCTTTTTTTTTTTTCTCCCTTTCGCTCCAATAGTAATACATAGCTAGACTAGGTAGCGGGGGGAATTAAAAAGTCCTAGAGGACTATCCTCTCCTCCCATACATACAGTCACTCCAAGCTGAAGATGTGAAAGATTGCCTTGCGAGACAAATAAATAAATAAATAACAAGAAAACCTCCTATATGCGTGTGAACCACCACCACCACCACCACCACCACCACTACTACTACTACTACTACCTTCTTCTCCACCGACAACAAACCAACCCAAAGAAAGAGAACGCCACCAGCCCAGCAAGTTCAACGCAAAACCCCAACCAACCAAATAAAAGCCCCAAATTTTTACCTCACAAGTATCTTCTTTCCCCCCCCCCCTAAACCTTTGGAATTTACATGTATATATTTTTCGACTTTTTAAATTATTTTACTAATTGTTTTCTAACTAACTCTTTTTAGTAATAGTTGTAATAAAAAAGGGGAGGTGCGCTGGGGGGGTTGTTTCCTCGGGATGGTGGCGTGTATGAATGTAATGTAATGTAATGGCTGTGTATGTATATGTATGTTTTGTGTTTGTGTTTGGGTGGGGGGGAAGGAAGAAAAAAAAAAGAAAAAAAGACGAGGATGTGCCTATGAGTTTTTTTTTTTTTGAGAGGGACGGACAGTGGGACGGTGAGAGATATAGAGGGAGAAGAAAGGGTTTATTTGATCCGGCAAGTGAAACTCCTTTTAGAATTGGTACCTAGCGCCTTTTTATTTAGGTGCCTGAGCTGAGTGAGACAAAAAAAAAAGAGAAAAAGACCGCCCGCTGCCATGCCATGCCATTACCGTCGTTTTGTTCTCCCTATGAACGCCAGATGACACCATAAATTTGGAGGGTAAGGTATTATCGCTATAGACAAGAGGATGAGAAAAGGTAGGGGTCATGAGGGGGTTTTGCCATTGGTCAGAGCGTTTCTTGGGACATTGTTCTCATTCTCTTCGGGGATGGTGGAACAGTATGTATTCAAGACTTGCTTCAGGGCTAGGCGTTTGATCGGTTTAGCCAAGAAGTAGTTCATGCCAGACTCCATACCTACGTTGTAGCACGTCAATCGTCCATCACTAAATGGTTATACACGCGAGGGCCGCTAGAGGACTTACATTCTTTGACATTACTCTCCTCGGCGAAGGCTGTGAGAGCAATGATGGGGGCCGAGTAACCGATTTGCCGGATCAAGCGGGTACTTTGGAGGCCGTCGAGATTAGGCATCTTTGGAGAGTTAGTTTTGAGCCGGAGTCACGAAATTGTGATCGGGAGGAGGAAATACTTGGATATCCATAAATATCAAGCTGAAGATCTTTTGCTCTTGCATGCTCTCCTTAACCTTCTCGAATGCCTCTTGGCCATCCATGGCTAGAGTAACATCTGAAATAGTGATTGTAAGCGATGGACAGTCAGGATTCGTGGCGTTTCAACAACATACCGTATATATCTTCTAACTTTAACATGCGGAGAACAACCTCCTGATTGACTTTGTTATCTTCCGCTACTAGAACCCGGATTTTCTCGATCCCCGCAGCCTGTGGGCCCCGCGAGGAGTCACCTCCTTCTACGTCTACCTCCTCTCGAGTAGTTGGGCTAGTTGTGAAGAAGGGCTGGCTTAAGCCAACAAGACGGGATTCTGGCGCCCGATCGAAGCGGACCGAGCTTCCAACTTCCTGCGCTGGTTTTCTCAGGGCACTAGAGCGTACATTATTTCTCTTAAATACCCCGTCTTCCAGTGTGGACAGGATCGACACGGCGGAACCGGCGCCACTCCCTGATCGCTCTTTCAAAAGCCTGAGAGGTATCCGCATAGTGAACGTGCTGCCATATCCGCCTTCGCTATGCAGTGTGATGGTGCCTTTCATCAAGGTAGCCAGCTGTGAACAAATGCTTAAACCTAGCCCAGTCCCCCCGTACTTTTTGCTCAAGCCAATGTCGCCCTGGACGAAGGGCTCAAATACCCTCTCCCGCAGATGCTCCGGTACCCCAGGCCCAGTGTCCTGTACCTCAAATTCAAATACCATGGTCTTCGCATGTGAAGGAGGGGTTGAGGATATCTCCCCTAAAGTCGATGGATGTGGCTTCCCGCCCAAGGCATTAATCGAAAGAGATGTGTCTAGGTTTCTTTCTGAATGGGGTGGAAGTTGACTTGAGGAAGGAATTGAAGTATTTGACTCCGTTGGACGGCCTTCATTCCTAGACTGCCTTGAGCCGACAGAAGCCCCTCGTCGAATCTCCTTGCCTACTTCGTCTTCGCCAACACACCTGATTAGAACCCGCACGGAACCCCCTGAAGGCGTGAACTTTAGGCTGTTGCTGACTAGATTTATGATGACTTGCAGTATCCTATTCTGGTCACCCCACAGGATCATATCTTTCACCCTTCCGGTACCCGCTGAGTAATAAGTTGTATCTCCAAGCGCCACCGGCAGGGTGGCCCCCGCCATATCTGTTCGCCCTTCAAATACTACCCCTAAATCAATGCCCCGATCTTGGGCTTGCTGCTCGAAGATAGCAGAGGTCTGAGATCCAATGTCTGCCAGTTTGAACTCCTGCTCATTTAGTGTGAGTTGATGGCCGAACTGATTCTTGCTGAAGGTCAAAAGGTCATTGAGGAGATTCAAGAGCAACTCCCCCGATTTGTAGATGATGCCTAATGACCTCTTGACTTTGGTAATGTCCTCCTCTTGCGTAGTCACAGCTGCAATTCCAAGTATGCCATTCAGGGGCGTCTTTAATTCATGAGAGATGTTCGCAATGAAGAGGGTTTTACTTTCGTTTGCGGCTTCGGCGGCCTTCTTACTCAGCTCAAGCTCCCTTGTGCGTTCTCTCACGCGATCATCGAGTTTCTCGTATTGTATCATTAGTTCTCCGGTCATTTCGTTAAAGATCCGTGTCAAATCGCTGAGCTCGTCCTTGATAAGGTGCTTCCTGTCTTGAACTTTTCCCGGGATTCGAAAGGTGCGTCTTCGTGCATCCTCATCGGCGTCTGCTACACTCTGACGTCGTCCTCGTCGCCAACATTTGAGTCTGTCCATGAAGTTCTTTCTCGATTCCCGGAGCTGACCTTCCTCGTCATAAGATGAGATGGGCTCATGTACAGCAATGGCACCGGAGATAGATGATCGTGTACTGCCACCCTCAGGTGTATAACCTGGCGGTCTAGTGCTTTTCTCGGTCGCATCTTTTAGCCGTCTGATAGGTCGTACTGAGTAATGCGCAATGGGAAAGGCGAGGAGTAGAATGACTCCCGTAGTGCCAAAAACACATGCAATGAGGATGTTCCTAAGATGGACAATGGGCTGAAGGGTCTCCTTAGTATCCTGCTCAACCAGGAGAACCCAGTTGCATAAGGCTGTTTGGGGGACCGCGTATCCAACAGATACTGGCGTGTTTTCTTCGTTTTTTGAGGATATAAGACTGCCGGCGTTGTTGATTGCTCCGTTTTTGGTGGTGAACGCGTTTGTGACAGCGCGATAAGCGCTCATTGGGAAAGGTGTAGCGAACTTCTCTGCTCCTCCCAGGCTGTGCCTAATCCCTTTGTTCATGGGAGGCAGGACAAATCTAACGTAAGTACTGGAAAGCTCTACCTCCACCTCTGATGGAAGACGGTTATCTGAACTGGCAGGACCAATCAGTAACACCTGGCCCGTATTGTCCAGTCCTTCCGGTGATTCGGTGACATCATAGATTGATTTAGCGTTCATAACAACCGTTAAATACCCAAGGATATCAGTTTTTGAGGTATTGTTGATAACTGGGACTGTTATAGAGATCAGGGAAGATGAAGAGTTGGATAGGGCTGGACCTAAAAGAAGCGATGACTTAAGGCCTAGAGTCTTGTTGAAAACATAGGCCGTTGGAATATTTAGAGCTACGGAATCGTTGCTGGGAGTAGTCTGGTTTGTCGAGGCGTCTATGGGCGGGGGCCCGTACGTGATATTTGGATATAATTGGAGCGGATAGCCCAAACCAGCATCCCCTAGGATTACGTTGCTACCATTAGAGTACTTATCAGGGAGCACAACTTGCCTGTCGTTGCCAAGATCTGCTGTCACATTAAGAAGTCCGTAAGGCCCTCCAGGGCCGTCCGGAAACGTTGGAAAAAGAATAGCTTGCAAAAGCAGCTCGGTGTCTGGTCCACTACTCAGAGCTGTCGCCAGATCCATTCGCGCTCTGGTCCAGTTATCATCTGTGTTGTTGGCTTGGTAGTTGTACCGCTGGAGGGCGTTTTGAAGCAGGACACGGGAGGCAATTGTCGTAACAGTTGCCTGCAGAAGTAGAAGATTGGACGTAAGTTGGGCTGACTTTAGAGAGGCCGTCAAGGAGAGTCTGGACGATCTGATGCCAACGATGAAATCATAGCTATTAACCCACTATGCAGACGCACCTATTAGCCATTTTGCATGTATGTGCTAGATATATAAGTGACGGTGGAAGAGTACAACTTACTGTTACAATGGCAACAACGGCGAGAGAGGTCATCGACGTGACTAGCATCAGTAACCCCAGCTGCTCTCTAATTGGAATCCGCATATTGAAACCCGGAGCTGGAATGAACGGCGGAGAGCCCCTGGTTCGTAGTGCGCGAGGGGCACTTGGAGGTATCCAGATGCTCCGGCAGCAGTATATTATTTTTTATTGACGGAGTATGTGTAAGCCTAGAGACAGATTCCCGCTGGCAGCGCAAAGATGGGCGATCGCTTTGCCTACAACTAGCATCGACCCGCCACAGTGATAACTCTACGGAGTACTAGCTTCGGCGATGGTCTTGTCGGAGCACCTTCGATAGCCTCGCTGGCCTGAAGCCCTCACCATCTTCCGCCAACACTGTCTCTCGTCCACGGTATTCCGGAAAACGGGATAAAATTCCACGAGGTGCTTCCCATCTGCGACAACCCACAGCAAGTTACATAGCAGTGAGTATAGAGTATACGGCTGTAAAGAAGTCGGGGAAGAAGGATCGGCAGGGCTTGATGCGGAAAAGCGAGGGCGAAGAGAAGGCAAAGAGAGGCGAGTTCACGGGGCGAAGGCCAAAGCCTCAATCTCCAGCGCGTCTCCACAACTCTCTAGCGCCCTTTGCTTTGTTACGTATATCGTACTATTCCGCTAGGGTGTTGTGCAACGATGACTTCCTTGCCGATTGGTTCTCCACAAGCTGTGCCCTGCTGGATGCGTGAGATCGGGTTCGGGGATGGACGATCTTGGCAATGGCATCGCTAACATCGCCCTGCACGTAGTAGTGGTGCACATGGCATTTGGACCGCTATTTGGACTGCCACTACTCCCGCGGTGATCTTCGGGTTCACCAGAGCGGGGCAAAAACAACACGGAATATTGACCCGTTAGAGCCTACCAAATTGCTAGCAAAAGGAATATATCCGTGGCGAACGCCACAGACGGGAGGCCCGTGGAGGCGTCCTTAGACGCGGCACTTAACCAACACTAGTTCCCGTGCTCCGTATCGGTACTATGCCTGCCTTCACTTCAAACGTATCTCATATTATCTCGGTCAGCGCCTTCGCATGTCATGCCGACCCTCATTCCTCATCTCTTTGTAATGCAAAGAGCGGGCAAGAGTCAAAACTCCGCATTCCTTGTGACAAACAAGAACTGTATACAGTCGAGAAAACACTCTTGAGAGGAAAATGCAGGGTGCCGAACTGAAGAGACTACGCTGACACACTTGCGCGGCCCCACGCCATCCCAAAGGTCAACTGAGAGGCCCACTCCAAGTGCTGCCACGGCCCAACTAAACGCCGCAACACTTACACGTACAAAAGAATCTTTATCAAACCTCATCAACATCGCGGTGTCTCGCAAGCATTAACTTCTTGTATTCCGCCGGATCCTTATCCCACAGTTCGGCGGCTTGACCGTTTAGGGGTGATGCACTGTTGCCTGTTAGCAACGCTATTTGTAAAGTAGAGCTCGAACATCGACTGTAGAAGCACATACTTGTTTGGTTCACCCAGAAGACTCTGCAAGCTCAGAAGTACGCTCTGCACATTATACACCGCGCTCCACTTGTCCTTAAGGATATCTAGACAGATCCTACCCGAGAAATCAACATTAGGATGGTAGATGGGTGTTTTGAACAGAACGGTGGGTGGATGGTATGGATAGTTGTTTGGGAAGTTGAAGGTGAGCTTAAACGTCAACCCATCGTAGTATGTGCCCTCAGGCCCGGTGATTGTGCCAGTCCAGTTGAGCAGGTTACCGTCGGCATCAGGAAATGCAGATATGCCGGGAGTAGAGGACATCATCAATTGCATAAGCTCTGTTTGCAACCTGCAGGCCAGGTTAGCACTCGCCAGTCCCCGCAAGAGGGGAAGCGGAGCAGACGCACCGTTTGGTGACACTGAGCGTGTCTTGTTTCCTAGGGGCCGCATTAAGCTTCGCAGCCTGCACATTGCTCGAGCCGTCCGGCGCCGTATTCTGCGAGTTGTCCATCATGTAGTCCATGGTGTTGCCCAGGCGATGGGGGATGCCCGGCAAGGGGGAGGGGAGCGTGAGCTTGAGGGAGCGGCGAGAGCCCGACGTGAAAGACAGTGTGCGGCGAAAGAAAGAAAGGAATAGGTAGACAATTAAAGAGAAGCTTACTAGGCCTCAGCAGCAAGAACTGAGGCTTTATCGAGACGATCCGAGTCGAGGCCAGCAATGAGGGCGGAGGAGGAGTTGGGATTTAAGTTCCGTGCTATTGTTTATGCCGTGCGCACGCACAAGGTTGCGCACAGCAACGGGGCAGCCGCAGGGGGCGGGTGCAGGGTAGCAGGGTGGGGTATAGCAGCACCACGACAAATGCTCAGAGCGAGTCGTTACGCGTGCTTCACGCGCATCGTGAAACTTACTGCTGCTGCTACTACTACCACCACTACTACTCCTTCCCCTACCAGTACTAGTACTGCAACTTATACCGTACAGATCCAGACTGCGCAAAATCCGTCGGTCCTCGCAGAGTGGGAGGCCGTGGTGGATCGAGGCAATTGACATGGTGCGGCGGCCTCCCCCCCGATTGAATATCTATCGCCCGCTGGGTCTGGGGACTACGGCTAACCAAACATGCAGTCGCAGCTGGATCCATTACCCAGGGATCTGCCTTTCCGTATCGTCTCAAAGACAATTGGCAGAGGAGCATATGCGTCGTGAGCCGTGGCCCTGTTGTTTTCGCTTTCTAGGACTTTTGACGCCTCTGACTCGGTTTCTCGCAGCATCAAGAAGGCGATTCCGCTGGACTGTTCCGCTCCCGTTTTTGCCGTGAAATTCATCCACAAAGACTATGCCACCCGTCATGGCCGCGTATCAGCCAAGCAGATTGCTATGGAAGTCTCGCTCCATAGCAACCTAGGTCAGCACCAGAACATCATTGAGTTCTTTGCCACCGGCGAGGACGCAGTATGGCGGTGGATAGCCATGGAGTTTGCTGGAGGCGGTGATCTATTTGATAAAATCGAAGCAGACGTCGGTGTCAGCGAGGACATCGCACATTTCTACTTTACTCAGCTCGTGAGCGGTGTCAGCTACATGCACTCGAGGGGGGTTGGTCATAGGGACATCAAGCCGGAGAATATCCTTCTTTCGGATAGCGGCAATTTAAAGCTAGCGGATTTCGGATTGGCCACTTTGTTCGAATTCCGGGGCGACCGGAAGCTCAGCACAACCATGTGTGGTAGTCCGCCGTATATTGCTCCAGAGGTGATTACGTGCAGTAGAAATGTGCAGCAGCCAAGAGCCAAGGGAGTGGGGTATGCCGCGGACCAAGTTGATGTTTGGTCCTGTGGCGTTGTCCTCTTCGTCCTCCTTGTCGGCAACACCCCCTGGGATGAACCTACGGACTCAAGTTGGGAATATGCTCAGTACGTCCGTGGACAGGGCAGAAGCACGGACGATCTCTGGCAACAACCACCTAGAAGTACAATTTCTCTCCTGAGGGGCATGATGAGAATCGACCCCAAATCCCGGTTTACCTTCGAAGACGTCCGCCGCCATCCATGGTTCACCCGCCCAAACCCCTACCTCAGCGCAGACGGAAGGATTTCCAGCCCCCTATCCCTCGCAACAAAACTCCTAGAGAATTTAAAAATCGATTTCAACCAACTTCCCGCTTCTTCGTCTGTCAGTCAGCGGGAAGATGCCATGGACACTGATGTCCTGGATCTGGGCCATAGATTTGCCTCTACACAGCCAGAAACACCGACCAACGACGTGCTTTTCGAATGGGAACGCCCTCCACGTATGGTGGTCGGCGAGGGCTGGAGTTCGAGCCAGCCCGTGGCAGGTGCTGCCCGAACTGACCGGCGCAGCGAGATCTGGGACTGTCTCTCCGAAGACCCTAGCATGAGCCAATTCTCCAACGCCCCATCCGTGCCATTAAGTCTAACCCAACGTGCTCAACAATTCCGTGATATCGTTCCCTCCTACTCCCTAACTCGCTTCTTTTCACACCTCCCACACTCACTCCTCCTAACCCTCCTCTCCGAATCTCTTCACCGCCTCGGCGTTCCTGTCCCGCCTGTACAAAATAGAGACCCCGCTGGTGCGTGGATTAAAGTCAAGACTGTGGATGGACGGCATTGTGGGCTGAGTGGGGATATTGTAGTGGAGAGGACAGGGATTGAGGGAGAGAGGGAGGGGGAGGAACTGTTGGAGGTTAGATTTGTGAAGGTTAAGGGGGATCCGCTGGAGTGGAGGAGGTTTTTTAAGAAGGTGGTTGTGCTCTGTAAGGAAGGGGTTTATGTACCGCCTGAGTAGGGAGTTTAAGGACAGACTCTAGCATTAGAGTGGCGTTTTTTTTATTTTTTTTATTCTTGCATTCTCTATACCAGCTGCTATCGTTCTGGTCCATGTTTGAGATGGAGGGCTTTTTCGGAGAAGCATTTTTGTGGTGACAGCTTTGGATGTCGGCGGAGTCATAAAAGCCTAAACATGTTGAGTACTGTCGGGATGTTAGTATATAGTACTGGCGTCTGCTACGATGTTGGTCTCTGAAATAAGGCGACGTGTCTCAAAGTACCACCAATTTTTCTCCCTTCCTCCCGATACTCAAGCAAAGTCTCTGAGAATAGACATTTGGAACCGCAGATGAATTTATATCAATGCAGCAGCCATTCCATTGCACAGCCAAAGCGGGACTATGCTGATGTAGTATGTGCACACTCATGCACTCCTGCCCATCCCCCCTCCCACCACACCAACCAACAACGAAAACCCCCCCACCCCGTGCCTATGCATCTTCCACAACCGCCGTCTGCAGCCCCTTTGGATTCTTCACATTAACCGCCTGCACATAGCTATACAGCTTCTCCTTTGCACCCTCCTCATCATTACGCTTCCGCGAGATACGAACACGGAGGCGGTAGGGTACGCCCTTGATGCCGGATTCCCAGACTTTTTTGTTGAGTTGTGGGTCTAGGCGGACGTCTTTGGTGCCCTGGACAAGATAGGTGAGTGAAGGCCCACGGGCTGCGAGAGGGGCGCGTGGGGGCATGGGCATACCATTTCTTTCTCGGCGAAGCCTCGGATCTCTTTTATGGCTCTTGGGGCTCGCTTTTTGAAGGATACACCGTGTATCTAAGGGGGGGTCTTGTCAGTTACCAGGATTTTTACATTTCGATCAGCCCTGTCGCTGGAGGCTGGAGGAGCTTACTCTCTTGTGCAGGTGAATCGTGTATTCTCGAGCTACCACGTCGGCGATGGCAGACCGGCCAGTCTTGCCAGCCTTGGCTGTGCCTTTTCCCTTGCTAGACATTTCTGTCGATTGCCCAGTATTAGCCACGTCAACTCTATGTAGCCCGGACAGAGATAGCCTTACTTGTGAAGGCGGAATGTCGTCGTAAATTCGTGATCGTTCGTCTGGCGGATCGCGATCCTGAAATTCCCACTCTCGCTTGCGGGACCGTGATAGCATTTAATTAGGGCCAGCCCTAACGCCAAACCGTCTTGGCGCGACAATGTCCCAGTCCTCGCCTCTATCTTGTAGACCTGGATGGACCAACACTTTCTTTGGCCCACTCATCTCCCGTTGCGCCAAATCCCAGTGACTGGATCGCGCAGGCGTGCATTAATCGCAGCGCCGTTCCACGTGATGTTTAACAGTGATGAACCATTAAAATCAACGAACGCGGCCCCGCTCCCCTGATCGATGGCTGTCTCGGCTTCCGCTCCTCGCATCTGCGGCCTAGGGATCTCACTGCACAAACCTCCCGAGCGATGACGGACATTGCGCACTCAAGTGTCCCGTTGCTGTTGCCATCGCTGTTGCTGGTCGACCGTGCAAAGCCAACCTCCCGTCTGCTGGTTGGCCCGTGTGAGCTGTGAGCTCAGGATCCAAATCCACACCACCATGCCCGCTCGCCCGCTCCCCTATCGCTCTATACTGGGCCGGCTCGAGGTGAGCGGTCTCTCGCTTCGTCTTTCGGCTCCTGCTGCTCAAGGCACAGCGCTGGCTTTTTGCTCGCCGCGTTCCTGGCCCGTCACTGGCTGCTCCTGTCTCTGCAGACCTGTGCGTCGCGAACCAACTGCGAGCTTCCCTTCCGCCTAGCCCTAGCTAAGCTATTTCAAAGGCTTGCAGACGCGAAGGCCAACCCAAGGGCGTCTTCGTTACCTGTTCTTGTGCTTTTCCTTGGGGCGCCGGTTACACACGTTGGCTTGCTGCAACAGGCCTCTTGCATTCCTAAGATCCATCGGTTTTCGGATCCAAGGGTATTGTTACCCAGCAATCAATCGACCCCTTCTGTGTTGTCTCGCTCGTACGGCTGCAGCCACCAACTGGCCTGTCAAAGAGAATGCTATCACCTTTCATCGGATTCTCTTTCACCTTCGCTGCGTGACCTACTTCGTTCCCGAGAGCTATCCTGTCTTACAAGTAGGAACTCGATCCACTAACCCAGCACGTTCCGGCCCTGGCTTGCTTGCTGCTCGCTCGTTTTCAACGCCCACCGCAAGCACCTACAGCTAGCTACCAAGCCGACCAACGACTACCTACCACAAGCCAGCGCTATCATTAGGATTTGACAACGAAGCCATTCTAGGCCCAGCAAGTTGTGCCCCTCACAACCACTACCGCCACCTCAATTTAATTTATCTACCGCTCAAGTCTTACCGCCAACACCACCATTCGCGGCCCTTGCGTTCAGTCGTTTACTCACTGTCGCTCCACTCTACCAGTGAATGAAATACTCCAGAATAAGGATCCTCACCTCCGATTCACTAGACAAAGCAAGCTTGCAAATCGCCCGATCGAGAGTTGTTCGCCCCCCTTTTTCCTCAATCTTCAATCAACTCTCCCTCCCAACGGAACTAGCATCGCACCTCCAATATGCACAGAATCTCGCTCCCTCTACTAGTATACAACCATCTATTCCCGTCACCTCGACCCACAGACCCAACCTCCTTCGCTGTTCACCTAACCCGCAACTTGGTTCCCGAAGTCCGAATCGAGACCGCCATATTCTATGGAACTCTTGATACTATAGAAGCGCGCTACCCCGGTCTCGACTACTCACACCCACCCCACCGTATGCGGCTCGGGCGGTTCGTATGGCACCGAAGACTCTTTCGAGCTTTCGATGAGCTTGACCTAACAAAAGACGAAATCGCAAGTCTATGCCGGTGGGAGGGAACGAAGTGGGCAAGAGAAAGGTACGAAAAGGATGAGGGAGTGATAGTAAGGGACACGACAGGAGACGACATCCCCATGTGGGTGGAGCCGGAGAGGGAGCACATAGTTCAGACAACACCACGACAACCGCCTAGTCCGGGAAGTGACGCAGAGTTTGACGATGAGGGGGCCGATGAGATGGAGGAAGACACCCAGAATCATCAAATAGAGGAAGATGACGACGGTGAGAGCGAGGACGAGGTCGAGAGCGTGGGTGTTGCGCTAAACCAGCGGTTAATGGCTGCCGCTGCCGCCGGAGGGCAGGCTGCCGGTGTGGTTATGGACGAGGAGTTTGAGCGATGGCTCAAAGAAGCTGCTGAACAGGGGAACCTCACAGATCCGGATGCGAGACTAGGGCCACTTCCACCAGTCTTTCCCGGACGTTCTACGACTACATCAAGTGAGGCTCACCCTGCGAGATTTGCACAGACATAAGAGGGCAGATCCTCCCCACCGCTCATTTGTTAGGTGGCTGCTGTGCTGGGTGGTCACGGCTTCTGTCTATGTTCTTTCTGCTGCACTGCAGCCGAGCCTCGAGCTCCTGTAGGACGCTTAGGTTTCCAGTTTGTCACTTCCTTTTCTAATCTCATGGGGGTTTAAAGGTCATTCAGGGAGTGCAATTTGATGTCTCTCCAGCGAGGCTGGCGCCGTCAGGAATTATGATTGCTCAGCCTGTTAGGTTTTCTCTCACGAATATCATGGTGTTCCGTGGTCCTGGTTGCTTCTAGATGCAAGCGCGCATGAATATCAAGTATGCTAGTTAAGGTTTGCTTGACGAGATCAAGCATGCACTTTGCCGTGCAATAGAAATTCAATGATTTCGGTCCACGACTTCCTTTGCAAACGTGGCAAAGTCCCTCCTCTCGTCGACCATCTCGCACAAATTCGGCTCTATAGTAGTAGCAATTTCAGCAACCCCCACAGCCACAAAGACGCGTAAGGAGCTCATGCGAACCACAAAAACTCACGTGTAAATACAGCCAACGTGTTCCTCGCCACCCTCCCACCGCCTTCTCTAACTCCTCTCACAAAATGCGGCACGGCGCGGAACCGTCCCTGCGTTATCACCTCTAGTGCTTCACCAGTCTGGAATGCCAGGCAATCGCGCGGAATGCTGACTTTAACAGTGGTACCGACCCGGCTACGGATGTAGAGACCAGCGGCGGAGTCGGGGGGGAGGCAAAGCTCGTCTTGAGGTGTGGAGTGCTCATCACCGAGGTACATAGCGGAGGTAAGTCCAGTTAGGCAGCCATGGTCAACGTGGGTGGCGCACCAGTCGTCGTTCTCGCCGTCCATGGCTCCCCGGTCTGTTATTGCTGCTGCCGACCTAGGAGTAGGCGAAGATCTAGTTGGCGACGCCGGAAAATAATGCAACAACCTTGCCTTTGTCGTCGTTGACGTCCTAACAACATGTTCCAAATACCCGTCCTGGTATCCCTCCACACTCTCACTCGCATACCGATCGCATGCCCGCGCTACTAGCGCCGCGGTGTCTATAATAAGACTACATAGCGCTTCGGTGGTAGCTTTAAAACCAGAAAGATAGCTGTGCGTCGTCTCGGAGGGCCAGATATTAGGGTGTGTGTATTCGGGGAAGTTGGCATCGGGGTGGGGTTGAGCGGCTGTAAGGGAGGGGTCCTAGTGGAGGGTGTCGGCTAGGATAAAGGGAGAAGGAGAGGGGAGGGGGAGGGGAAAGGAGGTACTTTGTAGAAAGCGCAGTTGATGTAGTAGGAGCCTTTGAGGGTGTCATATTTCCCATCTTTGAGGGTCTCTTTCCCGCAGGACCAGCCTACGAGCCATTTGGCGGAGGGGCATTCAAGGGATTCTATTAGAAGACGGTTAGTATTAAGTTCGTCTGCTACTGAATGGCAGTCTTAACAACAACCAATAAGCTCCGAGCGCTGCAGGCATAAATATTAGAAATACAGAATAGCTAGGGCAGTAGCCAGTAGCTAGGGCAGGAGGTGGCGATATCTATACATACTTAGGTCCTCAGCAGGTAGTTTTGCAATCTGCGAGGCTGCGAGTAGCAGTCGCCTTCGAAGCTCAGGGTATTCTGGTGGGAGATCTTTGACTATGATGATACCTAGCGAAGTGGGACCAAAAGCCTCTTCGAGAACGCCAGCTGGCACAGTTCCTAGGATTGCGCCTGCACGTTAGGATTATCGAGCGACACAACCAAACAATTACATACCAGCCTGAAGATCCCCCAAACCGACCGTCACCGCACCATGCACCTTGGGAAACCCATTGCCAGCCATGGCAATGTTGTCGCAGAATTCGCATGAATAGCTCCACCATCGCAGAACCGCCACCAAAAAGGCGATGGGGAGACGCAAACACGCCAAGGCGGAGAGGGCAAACATCGCCAGCAGATATCAACCTCGTTATACCGGGTGATATCACATCCACAACGCAGCAAGTCAATCAGCAATGGTCAAGCCCCTAACATTCAAAGGCGACAAAAAGCCCAGAAAAAGGAAACGCCATGCTGCTGCCGCCGCCGACGACGACGACAACGACGACGACAATAACAACAGCAAAAACCGCCCTTCCTCGGCCTCCAATTCCCTTGCCCCCCAACCACCAATAACCACCCCCTCCACTGAATCCACCCAAACTTGGACATCCGCCGATCTCCCCACCGACATAGCCGGCCCTATCCTCCTCGCGTTTGTCACGCCCCTCCCCTACTGCCTAGCCTGCGACGCAAACGGCAAAGTCTTCTTCAGCCAAATCGAGAACATCTACACGGAAGATGGAAGTACCGGGGGTGCCATGATAGCAACAGCAGAGCCACACGATGTCAGGCAGGTATGGGTTGCATGCAGGGTAGGGGGAATGGAAGGGTGGGGATTTCGGGGACATCATGGGCGGTGAGTGTGTGTTTGACTCTGGCAGGAGTCGCATGCTAATCTGCCGGTAACCCAAATAGATATCTCAGCAGCGATAAATTCGGCATTCTCTCCGCCCACCACGAAGCCATATCCACCGAGGAAACCTTCTACATCACCCCACATCCCTCAGACACCCCCGGCACATTTTCCATCAAGACATCCCGCGACACCTACCTCACCTTCTCCTCCCCATCCAACCCCGCAAAGGACTCCAACCCAACCCCCACCCCCCGCGCCGACTCCCCAGACCCCGCTACCCACCCAATCTACGTCCGCATGCAAACCGCGCATAAAACCCGCCTGACTACCTCCATAGCCGCCAAGGCGCGCGAGAAAATCTCTAGACGCGAATTGGAAAATATGGTGGGACGGAGACTGGAAGAGGAGGAAGTGAGACGGCTCAAGAGGGCGAGGAAGGAAGGCGGCTTTCATGAGGCCGTGCTGGACGTTAGGGTTAAGGGGAAGCACGACAAATTTGCTTGCTAGATTTTTGGGGGCCCCCCGGAGGGGATATGGCTGGGGAAAAAGTGTCCATCCTTACGACATAGCACCCATACGTACCGTAGTTCAATAACGACTTTAATGAAATAAAAAAATTCCAACCTGCTCCAGATCCACACCACCACATTCCTCCTCTCTTAACTTAAAAAAAAAGGAATTTCAATATAACATATGTTATATACACACCGAAGCCTTAATTTGGGATAAAAATTAAATATAAATATATATATATACATAAAATGGAATAAATGGGGTAAAATAAATATAAAAAAAAAAAGAATTCAAATGAGGGGATTTTTGGGAAATTGGGTTGGACATATTTGGTGGATTCGGTAGATCGGTAAATTTGACGAGTTTAGGCCGTTTCTGCGGGTTGGGGGTAAGGGGGGGGAAGAGGACGTCATTGTCACTTTCACTCAAAGGCCGTATTTTGGGGGGGGGGGGGGGGGGGGGGTTTTTTTTTAAGGTGGTGGTATTTTATATTTGCTTCTTGCTGTGGGGGGCAATAGAGCGGGCTGGCAAACTAATAAACGAGATGAGATGAGATGGGGCGTATGGGGTAAGATAGGCAAACGGGGCAAGACAAGATGAGCAAACGGGACAAGACAAGACAAGGGTTAATAAACGAAATACTCCTGAGCCAAGGGCAGTGTTGAGGCGGGCTCGGCCTTGCAGACCAGGCCGTCGGCCTCGACGACCTGTAAGCTTGTTAGATATGCAGTTTTTCTGGAAAAGGATGGAGAAAGAAAGAAATAAAAAGAGGGAATCACTCACATAGGACTCTGGGTCTATTTTCATCTTGGGCATAATGTCGTTGTATTTCATGTCCTTCTTGCCAATCTTGCGGCAGTTCTTGACGGGCTCGATGCGTTTTCGCAGGTTGTAGGATGCGATGGTGCCGTTGGTGATGCTGCATTGGGAGACGAAGGTTATGCTTGTGTGGGGGACAAGGGGCTAGGTGGGGGGTGTTAGTCTGGAGTTCGTTTGTCGTTGGGGGAAGGGGAGGCTTACTGCGAACATAGGCCTGGAGATGATGGGTTGGATGGTTGGGATTCTATAAAGGGGTGAGTTAGGTAAGCATTTCGGGAAGTAGGGGTCTTTTTTTTTTTCTATGGATATCATACGAAGCGTTTGGATCACCCTTTGTTTTCCCGTTAGCATAGCCATGCCAATCTCCTCAAGGTGGGAACTCACCATCTGAGCGTACGCAATAAACCCACTCTTCAAGACCAAGCTCGGCTTAGTCCCAAAGCTCTTTGGGTCCCACACCAAAAGATCTGCTAACTTGCCCACCTCGACACTCCCAATAAGATGGCCCATCCCATGCGTAATAGCCGGGTTAATCGTATACTTGCTAACATATCTCTTCACCCGATGGTTATCTGCGCCAGTTCCCTCATCCTCCTTCAGATACCCTCGCTGGATCTTGTTCTTATGTGCCGTATTCCATGTTCGAAGGATAACCTCACCGCACCTACCCATAGCCTGCGAATCAGAGGACATCATACTGATAGCGCCAAGGTCGTGCAGAACATCTTCCGCAGCGATAGTCTCAGCGCGAATTCGGCTTTCGGCGAAGGCAACGTCTTCGGGGATGTTCCTAGAAAGGTGGTGGCACACCATCAACATATCGAGGTGCTCGTCTAGTGTATTGAGTGTATACGGTCGGGTAGGGTTTGTGCTACTGGGTAGGACGTTCGAGTGTTCTACCACGGAGATGATGTCCGGCGCGTGGCCTCCACCTGCACCTTCAGTATGGTAGGTATGGATAGTGCGTTCTTTGAAAGCTTTGATCGTTTGCTCGACGAAGCCCGACTCATTGAGAGTGTCAGTGTGGATAAGACACTGAACATCGTATTCGTCGCAAACGCTGAAGGGGGGAGGTCAGTCGCCTTGGCCCTGTCTCTCAGGACGTAAACACACCTTAGACACGTATCAATAGCCGCCGGTGTCGTGCCCCAGTCCTCATGCAACTTTAGCCCACAAACTCCTGCCGCGCACTGGTCTTCCAGTCCACGCTTAGCACTATCGTTGCCTTTTCCAGTGATCCCGTAATTTAGCGGCAAACCATCACAGGCTTGTAGCATATCCTGTATGTAAGTTTTGCTCGGTGTGCAAGTAGTGGCGTTTGTGCCGGTACTAGTAAATGTCAGTCCAATTCATACGAGATGTGTCGGGAGCCTTACCTTGGTCCCGTCCCGCCTCCAAGCATTGTTGTAATACCAGACGAGATAGCTTCATACGCTTGTTGCGGGCAGATAAAGTGTATGTGCGAGTCAAACCCACCTGCAGTGACAATCTTT
This sequence comes from Geoglossum cookeanum, assembly GCA_021527025.2. Classification (NCBI taxonomy): domain Eukaryota; kingdom Fungi; phylum Ascomycota; class Geoglossomycetes; order Geoglossales; family Geoglossaceae; genus Geoglossum; species Geoglossum cookeanum. The sequence continues at coordinate 103,901 of JAJDFF020000032.1, forward strand.
CCCTCTCCAGCAATAACGTCTGTATTCGAGCCCACTACCAGGTCTGGGTGTACGCCATCCATGACATCGGGGTTTCCAGCTTTCCCTATTCCTACAATCACGCCATCCTTAACTCCAATATCAGCTTTAAATATCCCGCTCCAGTCCACTACAACCGCATTTGTCACCAAGAGATCTAGGCACTCGGAATCCGCACGGCCACTGGCTTGTCCCATGCCCTCCCTAAGGGTTTTGCCCCCACCAAATGAGCATTCATCACCGTATGTACAGAAATCTTTCTCTACTTTGATCCACAGATCAGTTGCGCCAAGGCGTACCAGGTCCCCGGTCGTGGGTCCAAACATAGTCACATATGCCTCCCTATCCATAGAAAATGGGCTAATGTTCGCACTGTCTGCAGTCGGATCCGGCGAGTTGGCAAATCCTCCTTCCTGGAGGTGGCGGATAATCTCTTCTGTGCGATTCAGGTCGATTGGACCTGGGGCAATGCTATTCCCCCCCTGGATGACTTTTTTACCCCCTATCTCAACCAATGTAACGGTCTTCGTATCGCCAGGCTCAAAGCGCACCGACGTTCCAGCCGCAATATCAAGGCGGAAGCCATAAGCCTTTATGCGGTCGAACTTAAGTTGCGGGTTCGTTTCGATAAAGTGATAATGCGAACCAATCTATCTCCCGGATATAAGTAAAAATAGGCCCAGCGCTTGTCCGCATTACGACACACCTGTATTGGCCTATCTCCCTTGCTCGTCACCCTCAGCTTAATCCTCTTTCTTCCCTCGTTCAGAACAACCCTAGCCTTCGTCACCACTACCGCACCGGGCATCTTCTCCGGAAGATACATTTCTGGTTCCGGCAACGGAAAGAGGTCCTTCGCCGGTATAGGCAAAAAGCTACCATAGAGCGCCTTCTCCAGATCGCCATCGTCAGTACTAATCGGATGGTGGACAGTCACAAGGTATGTCCCCATAGGGAACGTTCCCTCGACCTGCAGCTCCACGAGGGTCGCGACGACTGAAGGGAGGACATGGCGACGACCGAGCATCGTTTTGCCGATGGACATGAGATCAGCAACGGTATGTTTGCCATCGCGAATGAGCTATTCAGCCCGTAGATCAGCCCATGTCGCTGCTATGCAGTTCATAAAGGTAGAGGGACCTCCTGCAGGTTATTTGCTATCAATGCCTAAGTAGAGCCGAGTAAACACGTTAGATGACGGCTTCACCCCGCGATAAACACTACCATTTCACATCCCATACCGTAGCCTCAGCATGATTGAGCCTCACCCCCCTAGCCAGGCGTCGCTGGGCAAGCAGCCCGACTTGCGAGATGACGAGCTTATCGAGCTGCAAGTCACATTAGTTGCCCGCATGCCTTTTATTGGATGCCGAGGCACGGAGAATTAGACGTCGATCCGCTCACCTCTCGAGGGACGAGATGCATTGTTTCGGCAACAGGCTCCTCGCAGCTGTATTCCCAACACTTCACGGGGGTTCAATTGGGCGGGTGGGCAACTGCTGGAGGTCTTTGCGAGGGCTTTTATACCGTCACCCCTCTAGCCCGAGAGGATGCCGGGGTGGCCATCTACATATATTGCGGGGTTTGGGGTTTGTCCCCGATAAGCACCATCGCACCCCAGCATCGCTAGCCAGCGCATGCCCGCTCGTGATAAAGTAATGCGAATCAGCTTTTCCATTCATACCGTCCATCCATCCATCCATTCATCCATCCTTCCTTCCTTCCTAGCAGATTTTACGTGCAGGAACCCAGGCAGATAACTACATGCAAGAAGAAGGCTATTGTGCCCCAGCGCCAACACTGGGTAGACTGGCAAATAAAACACTGGAATGTTACGAAGCGTTACCCATAAGAAATCCAACGTCAACAATGGCTCACCTCCCCAAAAGACGCCACCCTCATAGCGGCTATTCAGCGACCTCGCTCTTTCTCTTCTTCCTGCCAGCCCGCTTCTTTTCCTTCTTCTCAACTTGAACCCCGTCGGCGTCCAGGCTTTCATCAGCGGGCAAGCTCAGCTCCACCCCCTTCGACTTCCTCGAGCTCTTCCTCTTTCTTGGGGTCTCGTCCTTGCGACCTGACTTGGGGTCATCTCTAGCCACGATAGTATTGGGAGGGACGACATCTTTAGCGCCCGGGGGAATGACAGGAGTCTGTTTGACGGGAGCAGGCGGCTTTGCAGCGCCTTCGGAGGGTTTACTGCGCTTGGTTTTCGGAGGGGGTTCAACTGGTGGTAGCTCTTCATCTGCGGACTCCACGACCTCTTGTTCGTGTTCCTCGCCCATATCATCAATAACGCCATTTTCAGCAGCAATCTGAGCAGCAACGGCATCCTCTACAGCATGGCCTCCGTTGCTAGCCTTGTATTCTGCAACCCTCTCCTGGTATTTTGCGAGATTTTCCGCGTAGGCCCTCTTCCACATCTGCAGTACGAGTGGATTAGCAATGAGGCGCATCAGCGGATGGGAGGGATTAGGAACGCTAGAGCTACTTACCTGCTTCTCAACGTCCGGCATTTCTGTCCACCGTCTTGTCCCCTCAGCGCTAACGGCGCCAGGCTTCGCACCTTCTCCCAAGTCGCTGGCAATAATAGGCCTCGCGCTCTGCATGTACAAGAAATAAGGCGTCAATGGACGCTTGGGAGCGTTCGGGTCATGCTCCCTCTTGCGCTTTTTCTTTTCTTCCCCTCCGGCATTGGATTTGACGCCAGGGCTCGTCGCGCGAAGTGTTGGCAATCCATTCTCCCCGAGAGGCTTTGCAAGGGAGAGAAGGTCAAGGGACGACCCAGGCGCGCGACCCAAGACTGTGTTTGTGTGAATAATGTATGCGCGCGACAGGTCTTGCACTGCAGCTTGAAGAGTAGATAGTCCAGTGACAACCTGGAGAGATGTCAGTCAGTAGGCCAAACTACGGCGAGCAAGAGGTTTTCCACGGCCGTCACAGCTTGAGACAGCTTAAAGACGTGATCGCGTAAGGCTTCTCGGTGCAGAAGTGAAATTAGAGCATGCGCAAGCATTCAGGGTGGTTGTTTGCAAGCACAGCGCTGTTTGTTATGATGTGATTTCGCAGCGAGTGGAAGATAAACAAAAGGCATCGAGGCGAACTTACCGCGTCCCTGGTGCGCACGAAATCATCGACACTAATCTGAATTGTTGCGGCATCCGTCTCCTTCGCCTTCTCGTCGGCCTTCTTGGCACGTGCCATGTCCGGCCCAGGCGCTGGAGGAGCGACTGCGAAACTGCTGCGGTGAACGGAGTCGCGATGGAGGTTCTGGCGCGGAGTTGAGCTGATCAGTTAAACGGTCGGGGGGAGATGCTGCTGAGAGAGGTGAGGTGAGGCGAAGTTGGGGGGGCTGCCAGTTAAAAGGTTCCGGGGCGCCAGGCGGGCAGTACCACACCTAAGCTTGCGGTGTTCTCAGCGCTACTTAGGTGGTGAAGTATAGGGCATGCGCGGTGCCTACAGCCCCAAGTGGCAGCGATGGCAGCAGTCGAGGGCAGCGATGGGCGGCAGTCGAGGGCCCGCATGTGTCCATGCTGTAGTCTAGTTAGTGTATCCAGCCAGATAGTCAGATAGCACTGCATCTGCTCTGCACAGCGTGCTCTGCAGCTGATCCTCTGCACAGGATTCCGTCCACTGCCGCCTGGTGCTCCCCGCCTGCCCTCGTTCATCCGATGGCGATTGCCCAGTTTCCCCAGAACGAGCGAGGAACGAGGCGACTGTCCGAGGATTAGAGAGGAGCACCGCCGCCTGGACGCCAGGCCTGACCCAAGCCCAGCCCTTAGGCAATCAACGCAATCACACGAAGCGGCCGACGGCTTGGTGTCCGACCCAGACAGGACAGGCCTGCCACCACAGCGCTCGATGTGCAGAGGATCGCCGCTGGATATCGCCACAGCTGCTGCACAGAACCAAGCACATCGCACATCCCATCTACGCGCGCTGCTAGCTGCTTAGGCTAAACCCGCAACCCGTAGCCCCATAACCCCATACTCCGGGCAGCGGCACTCAGCCTCAAGAGCAAGACAAGACCGTCTGTCACCCTCCCCAGCCCAGCACGCACAGCGCCTATCCTAGCGAGATACATGTAGCAGATCGCACTGCTCGATACAGGCTCTGTCCAGGCCCCCTCGCTTGCCAGTCTGGATCCACTCTGTACAAGACTGGACTCTGTCTGTACTGTGCTTTGCACACGCGGAACAGTCAGTGCTGGCCAAACCACCCACGCCAGCCAAAGCCGCCAAAGCCGCCAAACTGGTCGGGCACGTCTATCCACCACCCACAACCCACCACCCACCGCCCCACTTTTGCTTCTCCCAAGCCCCTCCAGCGTCCCATCACCCGCTGCTCTCCCAACACCGCGTCGGGGAGCCGTTTGCGCAAGGTAGCTCGTCGCCATGCCGCCTGTCGGTGGGAAGGGAAAGGGTAAGGGTTCTCGCGACCATCGCCGTTCGATCAGTCGAAACACAACTCCAAGCTCCATCGGTGCCGGCACCGTCCAAGCCAGCATTGGAGGCACGGCGTATACCGCTTTCCTCGATATACCATTGGCCGACTTGAATGTTTCGACGAAAATCACGTATGAGGATCTTCTAGAACGAATAGGGAGCGGGTCAGGAATACCCGATTCGGAGCACCTTAAGAGCATAGCTGAGGACCTGCGTATTCTAAGCGCAAATGCGGAGGTCAGAGGGTTTGCATGCGACAAGGGCATGCGAGAGCTAGCTGCCCGACGGAAGCGAAAGGTTGAAGATGAAAGGGAAAGGGAAAGGGCTATGGAGGAGAAGAAGGAGAAGATGCGGCGGGAGGCTTTGGCCGAGGAAGAAGACGAAGAACTGCGGGGAAGGAAAATGCAGAAGATCAAGAAGAGAAAGGATGTCAGCAAGGCCAGAGAGGAGAGAACTCTCACGCATGGAGCCCATGTCTCTGCCCGACAAGATGGAGTGCAGCAAGACGGCAAAGGTGAATTTGCTCTTCCTAGTCACTTTCTTTCAAAAAGGAAAAGGCTCCTAAGCTCGTTCTCTCATGAAACTCCGCTTTTATCAAATTACTTTCATATTCTCGCCAGTACCACTGACACTGCTTCTATTTCTACGATACCACCCTCCAATTGGCTCTCAGAGAGAACTAATCCGCTAAAGCCCCCGGTATTTCTTTTGCATGGGTTTCTATAACACCTTGTGTTTGTTCAACAAAGCCCATCGAATGACCTCGGAAGGGGTTTCCAACCCTATCACCTTTCCCAACCTGAACTCCTCTAATACTCAAGTTTTCGCCCACCCACAAGCAAGCTTGTTTCGAACCAACCAAAACTATTCACCCCCTCTCGGTCAACCGAGTTGACTAACGTTTGACCCTCTATAGGTATTTCTATGAGAAAAAGCGGCTCATCACCCAACAAAGTCAAGCGGGAGCCACCCTCAATCAGTCACTCTTCCCAGTCTCCAGCATCCCTACCAAAATCTCCTACAACTGCTCAAGTTGTCCCCGACCCTCCGTCGGAACCCTGTTCGCCAGCTTCGTCAAGTGGTTCTCTTTCGTCACATCAGCCACCTCCCATGGCAACGATTCCCCATTACCAAGCCTTTGGTCCCGATCCGTCAACTTTCCCCGACTCGACCGTCTACCACATCCGTGAGGTCAACCCGGGGATGAGCGAAGAAGAAACAAAGGAAATCTACTCTGTGGCGTCATTCCCAAGTAGCGACCTCCGTGATCTCATTCCTGGAATACCACCGGATAAAGATTTCAGTAATGCAAAGCCAACAAACCAAGTTAGCTTTAACACCTTCCAGACCTACATAGAGCCATACTTTCGTCCATTCTCAGAAGAAGATTTAGCGTTCTTACGAGAGAGGGTAAGTTCTCCTATGATACGCGGCCGTCTTAGGTCAAGCTTACCCAGCCTAGGGCGACCGCACCACGCCTTTTGTGATTCCACGCCGCGGAAAAAAGCATTACACAGACATCTGGACAGAGGAAGACGGCGCGATGTCAATCGATTCCCCCCAGCAGGGCAATTTCCCAGGCAACAAGCTCCCAGCTAATCAAGCTCGCGGCAATATCGACCAGCTGAACGACGAAACTGCAGAAACTGATCAGGTGTCTACTGGACCAATGTTGGCGAGGTTATTGTCCGCAATGAGGCCTGAAAGCAGGCTTCCCCCAAGCGAAGACAAGATCATGACTAACGGCATTGGGAACGGAGAGCCATCAAGCGTCGGTATCAACGGGGACGTCAACATGGACGTTGAACCAAACGGAACCGAAGAACGTCCTGTGCCGGTTCCACCGTCTGCATTTATCCCTGACTCAACGCAACCTGGGTGGAAAATCTCAACCACAAAGCTAGACTATGCGCAGGTAGATGAACGTCTGAAGCAAGAACTCCGCTTTATTGGCTTTGTTGGTGAGGAGCAAGAACCGGACTACGATGCACACTACGACGATGAGATTGCTGCGAGACTCCGATATCTTCAGGACAAATTGAAACAACAGAGCATTATCAACGGTGCACGCAAGGCGCGCATCGCAGATGTCGTCCGAGACCGCATGGCACACCAAGAGTACACTACCATCGCCGAAGACCTTGACAACCAAGTGCAGCAAGCTTACCTGAAGCGCACGCGTACAATGGGGAAATCAAAGAAACACAAGCGCCCTGGTGGAGCCGGAGGAGGTAGCCACTATGTTGGGCCTGCTGCCGGGGTAATGAAGCCAGGTATCGGAGATGTTACCAAGACACTCATGGACAGAAGGAAAAAGTGGTCAGATTTCATTGGTCCCGTCCTGGAAGACGTATCCACGACTATTCCCGACGAGTCTATTTTCAAAAAGGAAATCATGGAAGAGCACATGGAGAAGGAGAGGGAGGCTTGGGACGAAGAGGCGGAGGAGTGAGCCAGGTGGTCCAGCCTTAATTGCTCGAGGTTGCTCAATTCCATTACGCACAACGGTATTACTCTAAGCCCATGCATGACTCGCAAATCACGTGGAACGATTTTCTCACGGCTGCTCTGATACGATACTCATAATGGCAATAGAATGACCCCCCTTCCTTGTTTACCCCACTTCCCATTTCTCACTTCTCTCTGGCGCTGGCTGATCAAGGTGTTTTTAACGGGGCCTACAAGAAACTTGAATAATGAGGAGCACTAGAATCATTTTTTTTGTTTTTCTTTTTTCGTTAGCCTAGTTACTAGTTTTTCTAGTTATGTGGTGTGCAAAAGAACGGGACGATGGAGATACGACTGTGGTAAAGTTGACTTGTGTGTGCTGGCTGTGTACCACTAGAGAACTAAATAGTAATAATTAAAAAAAAAAATTAAAAAAATTAAAAAAATTTAAAAAAAAAAAAAAAAGAACCTTTTAACATTTTTGTTGGATTGACAGGGTCAATCTTCCGTAGCAGCTGCTATTAGATTGAGAGTAAGTAGCACGTAGTGCCGGGTGCGTTCTTGGTGGTATGGAATCTGCTCTATTCTACCTATGGGGCCGTCCCGCGCTACTCATACTACATCAGCTAATCTATACGTGTTATACTATGCTATGTGTTAACGTCACCGTGCTATATTACTGACGAGGTCCGTGGTGTTATACTGATGTCATTTACGTAGTAGGTCCGTGGTACTGACAATTTTTCTTTTTTTTTTTTTTTTTCTATTCCCTTTTCTCTTTTTTTGAAAAAAAAAAAAAAAAAAAAAAAAAAAAAAAAACCACAATTCATTTTTTTAAATTTTTTTTTTTTTAAAATTTTTTTTTTAAATTTTTTTTTTTTAAAAAAATTTTAAAAATAATAAAAAAAAGAAAAAAAAAAGAAAAAAAAAAGGAAATAAATTAAATCAAATAAAATTAAAAATGAGAGGGGGGAGAAGAAAAAAAAAAAAAAAAAAAAAAAAAAAAAGAAAAAGAAAAAAGAAAAGAAAAAGAAAAAGAAAAAGAATGTTCCAGAATATAGCAGTAGTTCTAGTCTACGGGCTTGCCCCCCCCCACCACCCCAAGTAGCCAAAAACGAAAAACCGAAAAAACCCCAAAAAAAAAATATTTCTATTTTGAACAGTTTTTTTTTATTTTTTTTATTTATTTTTTATTATTTTTATTATTACTACTACCTTTTTTTTTTTTTTTTTTTTTTTTTGGGTTATATTAATTAATTAATTTATTTTTATAAAAAATAAAATAAAATAAAAATTAATAAAAATTAAAAAAAAAATTTAATAAAATAAAATAAAATAAAATAAAATTAATAAAATAAAATTAAATAAAATTAAATAAAGACGGATGGGCGATGAGGCAAACAAAAAAACGGATCAGCCTTGCGCTTTTTTTTTTTTTTTTCTTTTCTCTTTTCTTCTTCTTGGTTGCCCCACCCCATCCCCCGAACACGTCGATGGATGGATGCATGGTGGGTGGCGGGTGGTGTGGGTGGCGGGTGGTGTGGGTGGTGGCCCGGTTCGGGTGTGTGAGGAGGAGGATGAGGATGGAAAGGGCAGGCGGTGGTCGTGGTGCCTCGTTTTTTTTTCTTCTTTTCTTTTCTTCTTTCTTTCTTTCTTTCTCTCCCTTGGCTCGCCCTCGCGGTTTTTCTTCTCGCCGCAGACTCACACCGGTTCCTCAGAGCTGGTGCTGCTGCTGCTGCAGTAGCGGTGGCAGCAATAGTAGCGGTGGCAGCAGTAGTAGCGGTGGCAGCAGTAGCAGCAGCCTGAAACGCGGTGAAGCGTGATAGAACAGAAGCTGCCGAGAAAACTGTGGAGAGAACACACTCGAAACAAACGAAGCGCTGGGGGGGGAGTTGGGGAAGTCGGCAGTCCCAGATATAGATAGGCGCAACAGCCGTAGACAATATAAAACGTGTATCGAGTTGCAGCTTACCAACCGCCTGCCTCCGAAATCTCGAGTTTCGAGAGCGGGATGCAACGCCAATTCGTCCTGCCCCTCTTCGCGCCGATGAAAAGGCCCTCTCTGCTGCGTGGGAAGAGCCCTTTTTTTTTCTCTCTCGAGCGCGCGATGATGCGACGCGACATGGTCCACGTATGAAATCGGAAAAAAGGGCTTTTTTTCCCTCTTCGCCGAGAGCATAAGCAGGCGAAAAAGCAACGCACCGGGCAAAAGAACAAGCAGGTAAAAAAAAAAAAAAAAAGACGGGGGCGACAGGTGTCGTGAATCTATACCTCCTACACAATACATACATACATAATACGTGCTGCGGGTAGAGAGAGAGAGAGAGAGAGAGAGAGAGTCCCAGCTGCTGCGGCGAAGGGGATTTCACGCAGCGCTAGTGGGGATGGGGGGGAGCGTCCCCTGTTCAAAGCGCAACGGGCGTGCTGTTTTGGCCCAGCAGCAGCAGCAGCAGCAGCAGCATCAGCAGCATCAGAGCGCGCTAGGGCGGACAGAGAGAGAAAGTACATGGCAGGCGATGACGGCTGTGCCCAATGGACGGCGCTAGCTGGCTCTGGCTGGCTCTGGGCTGGAGCAGAGTACATGTAATACGTACTTACCCTACAGAGTAAGCCGGTGCCAGAGCTGCAGTGCTGCAGAGCTGCCCGCCCAGGCCCACAAGAGGGCGGCGTGCCGAACGGCTGTTTATTGTCGTCAGTGAAGGAGAAGCCAGCGAGTGATCAAAGAAACCCGCCGCCTTTTCTGCTGGGCCGGTCGGCAGTGAATGCAGTGTGCGTCCTTCCATTACTTGAATAGAAAGCAGGACAATACCGACAATACCGCCGTCTCAAGTCTGCTGCTGCTAGAGAGGACTTATATTTCTCTCGTTGTTCTTCCTCCTCCTCCTCCTCTTCTTCTTCTTCTTCCCCCTCCCGCGCGGTTGTACTCGCCCACTCTCGCTCACTCGCGCTCACTCGCGCTCACTCTCACTCACTCACTCCACTGTGCAATATTGTATGCCCGTTCCATGCCCTTGTCTGCCCTATCCTGCTCGCAGGGTCATATTTATTTCCTATCCTTCCAATCCTCCTCCTCCGCCCCCCCCTCCCCCCCCCCCGCCACCAACCCCCGCCTCAATTCTTTCTGGCAGGGCCTTGCTGGTGCTTGCGTCAGGCCGGGTCGGGTCTGCTTTTGGCCGTCGTTCACTCGACTCACGTCAGTCAGTCCGTCGCTTCTCGACAGAAGGGCAGCAGCGCGAATAAGCGGGGGTGTATAAGCTGTATAAGCTGGATAAGCTGTACAAGCTGTGTGGGTGTGCGTGTGTGTGTGTGTGCCTGCGCGTTTGAGGGCTGCCTGAACAGCCTGGTCTTGCCTGGATTCCTGGATTCCTGGATTCCTCTCTCTCTCTTTCGCGCAGAATTGCCCTGTCTCGTCCTGTGGCTGCCACCGCTCCTAGACGCACGCCTTTTAAAACCCAACACCTGCATAACACTTCGCTTTTTCGCTCCGCTGAGCTGGTGCTCGCCCACCGCAACTACCACCACCACCACCACCCACTACTACCTCCACCCACCTTCACTAGTACCACGCCCACACCAAACCCCAACAATCCCGCTAACCACTTTCTTCCGATCTTCGCCCTCGTGCTTCCTCTCGTTCCCCCACCTCCACCACCATCGTTCAGGCAGCTGCATTTTCTCCGACGACTCTTCCCTTCTACCACCACCGTCTCTCGTTTAGCACCTCTTCGTCTCTGGCAGAGCATCTCGACATTTACTCCTCCACATGCTGCATTGACTCGGAAATCGCTCCCCGCGGGTTTTCCTAAACCTCCACCCACCCACCCACCGACGACCCACCCTCAAAATAATAAAAAAAGAAAGCTTCCGTCGAAAACGGATCGCTCCCAGCAATGCCGCAACTCGTCTTTCCGGAGACGGGTGTGCCTCTCCACGGTCCTCCAGATGTCGAGGCCTCCGCACTGCAGGGGAAAAGACCGGCCCAGGTTATGCAGCTAGGCGTGCCAAAGACTATAGTTGATGAACTAGTCAAGAACGCTAGAGGCAGGAAAGCACCCCCGAATATTTTCATCCAATTCGGCAGATCTTCGGTAAGCTCTCCGCCTTTTTAACACTGAGGTTTGTGGAGCTCTATGGCAAAGACTAATTCGCCCTGTGGCAGACCCTGTACTACGGCAACAAATCCCACATCGTCGCACCTACTTCGGAGAAACTCATACACGAGTTATACACCTCCAATGGTAGTGATGGACTGTCGCTCGCCGGTCGTTCCACCCATGCATTTGAGGTTCGCATGCCGGAAAAGAATGGCGCAGACTTTGACGACTCTGCTGTCCTGGAACTCAAGAGTAAAATGGCAGAGATTGAAAACCAGAAACAAGCAAAAACGTGAGTGTGCTCACTCACTCACTCTCTCTCTCTCTATATATATATATATATACATCTCAGAGCAGTGGGCCATGTGGTGGGTTGCAGCTAACATTCACTTTAAAGTTCAATTTACGTCAAGGACGGCTCGAAGTTGCCACCAGCTAGGAAAATACGAGCGCACGAAGTCAACAGGAGCTCCAATAAACAACTTTTAAATAAGGGCAGATCTAGCTTATTTCCTAATTCAATGGCCCGCTCTTCGACATCAAGTCCTGCATCGCGCTCACCTTCGTTAATGCCCGTCGCATCTGCACCAACCTCGGCTCCTACGTCCCAACAACTGAAGACTCCCAGACTCGAGGCATTGCGAACGCCGTTGATGCACCTTCTTGCCGTTGGACCAATCACCTTGAAAGGTTTATCAAGAAAGACTGGCTGCTCAATAGAAGATTGCAACTTGCTACTTCGGAAATTTGGAAAGGAAGCAAGATCGGGTGACGGCAAGTGGGTATTGACAGACCGCGCGTACAAGGAACTGGATGTTTGGAACTTCCGGTACCCTTCGGACGACGATCGGAAATCAGCAATTGACAACGCCATCTCCGCATTCGACCGGTTACGTCTAGGGCGTGAGGATAAACAGTGGCAATTGCTTCTACCCAGAAAAGAGCGAGGCAAGGGCAAGGTGCTCTCTAGGCTGGGAGCAGCTAGAAAGCCAGAAACTCTAAGCAACAAGACCCAAGACCCGGCCGAAGACGGACCTATGCCAACCCCTAGAGCAGGAACAGATGGAGAAGAGATGGCCAGAACCAAGTCCCAGCAGGCAACTAAGAAGAAAGTGAGCGAGCGGGAAGCTGTGGCGAAGAGACTACTCTCAAAGAACCCGTCAAAGACAATTAGGGCTCCAGTCAAGGTCACCCAAAAGAAGATCGCCAAACCCGCGAAGAAGGAAACCAGCGCACTGGCCAACAAGGTCAAATCTGCAAAATTTGTTGTGGATGAATCGGATTCAGACGTTGAGATGGAGGATGCTCCCGCGGAGAAGAGCTCTGGTTCTGCTCGCCCAAAAACAGAAAAGGCCGGCACCAATGGCTCAGCCACTGTGACATCAAATCCACCAAAGGTCCCAGGAAAAATCAAGATTATGGCTCCGAGGGCCAGGGCCACTGCCAAGACGAACAACCCCCTACCACAAGCTACAAGCTCAAAAACTGCACCACGCAGCTCTAATGATATGCCCAAATTCAGCTCAATTGCTGCACCTACAAAACCTTCGCCTCCGTCTGCAAAGCCATCACCTCCATCCACCAAAACACCCCCTGAACTTGCCAAAACCTCGCCGCAGGCTACACCCAAGCTATCCCCCCAGCAACCCGTAAAGGCCCTATCTCAATCAATGGGTGCTTCCCGTTCTTCAATCAAGGAGAAGCTTGGGAACTCACCTCGGAAGCCTTCCCCACTTGGTACATCTCCACCCGAAAATGCGTCTGACCTTGATTCGGCGCCATCCGTCCTATCGAGCAACTCCTCTCCTTTAAGCTCTCACGCTAGCAAAGGGCAGTCTACTCCGACTCCTGGTCCTATTAGAAAGTCCATTGAACCTCGCACCAGCAGTGATCGGCAACCAACACCTTCCGCAAGACCTGCCAGCCATAAGAATCGTCCAACACCGCAACCTGAGCAGTCTTTGAAGCGTAAGGCAGACCAAATAGACCGACGTGATCCCGACAAGCAGAGTCGTCTCAACCGGCGAGTTGAGGAGAGTAACAAACGCCGCCAGTTGCAAGCTACCCCCCCACCATCAACGTCCGAGAGTAGCAGCGTGTCTCCAGCGCCCTATGACAATTACACCATCGAAATGGCGCAACGGTTCAAGAAGATATACCGCGAGTATACACGCCTCCACGAGGAGCTATCTCACGCTGATAATCCACCTGCCGAAAAGATCAAGGAGGTCACCAACATGCATAATAGGCTGTCACGCATGAAGATAGAGATCACTACCACGGTTGTGTCCTAGCTGGGCCACGAAAACACACACACACACACAAAGGCTCACCCATGTAATTTTTTTTTTCCCTTTCCTTCTCTCTATTATTCAGTCTCATGAAGGGGCGTATAATCACTAGTTTGTCATTTAAATTCGGCTGCATGGCCTGGTCAATTCGGTGGCGCCTTTTTTTTTTTTTTTCCATTTGCTCTCTTTCCCTTTTGTACTGGGCTGGTCGGCGGTCAAGGCATGGCATTTTCCTTAGTTTTTCCCTAATGGCGCAAACGGAGTCTCGAGAAGGGGTTCTCCCACGAGCAAACGAACAGATGGCCTGGTGGCTCTTTTTCTTTTTTCTTTTTTTTTTTCCTTTTTCCTTTTTCCTTTTTCTTCTTGCATCTGCCAGCACGGCGGTAGAAAGGCTGCAGGACAGAATGCGAGGCAATGATTGACTGGATTGTCAGTCCAATTGATAGTGCGTGGTGATTCAAAAGGCCACACGAAGACTTTCCGGCTCCGTTGCACCAGGCGGTTTCTTCGACAACAAGTTCAAGACGGAGAGAGAGAGAGAGAAAAGGAACAAGTGTTTTTCTTTTTTTTTCTTTTTTTCTTTTTCGTTTTCTTTCCCTATTTGCCTAGTAAGCCATAGGTAGTATAGAGATGAGAACAAAATAAAAAGGAACCTTCCAGACTTGAGAATTAGTAAACATGTCATGACGTCAATGTCGATTTAGAATAAAAACAAAATAAAAAAAAGAAAGGTTTTTGTTTCTTTTTTCCTTTTTTTTTTTTTTTTCTCTATCCTACACTTCATCCCCAATCCCCGGTCCCCGATCTCCAACCTTCAATCTCTAATCCCCAAAAAGGCCCTAAATCTTCAACTCAACCTCTAACCCCCAAAAAAGGCCTCTCTCTCTCTATCCGAAAGATTAAAAAACTGACCAAATTAAAATAAAAAAAAAGGAAATGAAAATAGAAATTAAGAATAAAAATTAAAACCCAAAAATATAGAACATAAAAAAACATAAAAAAAAAAAATAAAAACTAGAAATTAAAAATAAAGTGTTCCCCCCCCCCAAAAAAATATAATAACAACAACAACAATAATAATAATAATAATAATCAAAGGTTTAAAAAAATCAAGAAATTTAAAATAAAATATTTTTTTTAAAGTAGGGATTAAATATCAAATTAAAATTAAAATTAAAATTAAAATACTAGAAATGATAATCAAAATTAAAACTAAAATACTAGAAATTAAAATTAAAATTAAAATACTAGAAATGATAATCAAAATTAAAACTAAAATACTAGAAATCAAAATTAAAATTAAAAATACTAGAAATCAAAATTAAAACTAAAATACTAGAAATCAAATTAAAATTCAAATGCTAGAAATTAAATTAAAACTAAAATACTAGAAATCAAAATTAAAATTAAAAATACTAGAAATCAAAATTAAAACTAAAATACTAGA
>JAJDFF020000032.1:118740-144096 GCA_021527025.2 Geoglossum cookeanum
AATCAAATTAAAATTCAAATGCTAGAAATTAAATTAAAACTAAAATACTAGAAATTAAATTAAAACTAAAATACTAGAAATCAAAATTAAAATTAAAATGCTAGAAATTAAATTAAAACTAAAATAATAAAGGTTCCCTGCCTTTTTTTTTTTTTTCATCACGCAAAACCAAAAAAAATTAAAATAAAAATAAATTAAAATAAAATAAAAATAAATAAAAATAAATAAAAATAAATTAAAATAAAATAAAAATAAATAAAAATAAAATAAAAATAAATAAAAATAAATAAATAAATAAAATAAAAATAAATAAATAAATAAAAATAAATAAATAAATAAATAAAAAATAAATAAAAAGGGCATGTTGTTTTAATTAATTAATTTATTTATTTTACAACATTTCAACATTTTTCATTATGGGGTGTGTAATTGACAGGGGGGGGGGGGAAAAATCTTCCTCTCCCTCTTTCTTCTTCTTCTTCTTCTAGTACGTACTAAGGGAGGTAGTAGTTGGATAACATTAACGGATTGATTAATTTAAAAAAGGGAATTTTTTTTTTTTTTAATTTTTTTAAATTTTTGGTTTTTTTTTGACATGGTTTGTTTCCCTTTTGAAATTAAAATGTGTGTGTGTGTGTGTGGGGAAGAGAGAGGGGGGGCCAGACTTAATTTGAAACTTGGGGGGGAGCAATGATAAAAGTGTGCCTGGAACGCCGAGATTTCCGCCCGCAAGAAATTAGAAAAGGAAAAAAGCAAGAAAAAAAAACCCCCCCAAAGAGAAAGAAAAAGGGTTATATGGAGGAGAGTTATAGGGTCTGGGCTATGCTTGCGTGACTTGAGCAGTCGTGGGTTGATGATCGCCCGTCTGTGTGGTTGTGGTTGGGTTGACCGGGTTGTTATTATTATTATTGGTGGAGTTTTTCTTTTTTTCCTTCTTGGCCCAGCGCACTGTTGTTATTTCCCGAGTTAGAAACTGTTAAACGGGGCTTTTCAAATGGGTTATTAGGAATTAACGTACAGCCACATGCGTTGCATAGTGTTTTAGGTCCGTTGGGGCCTTTTCGCCACTCTGGCGAGTCCAGCGTGCCTAAACAAGTTTGTCAGAGATAGGTTGGCGGTCCTTAATAAAAAAAAATAAAAAAAAAGAAGAAAGAAAGGACAACGTACCACAATCAGTGCAAACATATTCGTCTGCAATCTTGAGTTTCTTCTTCTTGTCCCCACCCCTGGCTTCCTTGTCAGTGGGTATCACTATTCCAACGTCCCCCCTGATCAGCGTCGGAGACGCATCTCCAGTGCTGATTCCCTGGGATCGTTCCCCGTCTCGATACCGCAAACCGGTCAGCATCTCGATAGTCTCGATATGCGTAGCGCCTTCATAGCGAGCCATCTTGTCATTAATGCTGTCCGGTTTGGAAGTCGCGTTTGCTTCGTCAAGGTTCCGGCGTGTTAGGGCGGTGTTGGGTAGAGGCGGTTTTGCGGGTGGTGGCATCGAGCTGTTTGAGGCAGGGGTTGCTGAGCCCAGCCTGTCGCTCTCAGTGGTCGATGTGAGGGGGCTCTTTTGTCCTAGCTGTTTTTGAGACCATTGACGTATTTGCGACTCGGTATCCTCTTGCTCTTCTCTTCTGAGGTCAGCTATCCGTCTCGATAGTCGCTCGTTCTCGATCTTGTGCTCCAAGAACGAGTCGAGGAGAGCAGCATTTTTGGTCGGATATGGTCGAGCCATCATGAAGAACCCTCGACAAAAGCCTGCTGCATTCCTAGGGCTGTAGGATACGGCTTCAGATGTCAGGTGGGGGTGGCCGTGGGATTCGAAAATCGTATATGTCCCATCCATCTTCTTGAAGCGGTAGAAGAAGCGTAGCGGATTGCCAGAGGCTATCGACTCGTTGAACTCACGGACAAAGATACCGCTATCGTCGGCGTGGATGAAATCAACGATAAATTTGCCCACCAGTTCATCCTGTTCGTACCCAGTTAGAGCCTTGGCAGAAGGCGAGACATATATGATCCTCCCATCTGGCGTGAGAATGTGCAGGAAATCCCTCAGCTCCTCCAGGATGCGTTGTGACCAGTTCCTCCGCTTTGTAAATTCAGTTAATGTGCTGCCTCCCAGGCTACTCTGTGCAGTGAACCCGGCAGGCAGTGGACCAGCGCCCACACCCGCAACGCTACCCGCAACAGTAGCAGAAGGGTCTTCGGGCATTGTAGTCGACTGCTGCTGCTGCTGTTGCTGCTGCGAACCTGCCAAGTGCGCTGCTGCCGGCGTAAATGCCTGTGGATCGACGGTACTGTCGATGTTCACACCGACGTCCATGCTGGCGGGCAACAGGCTCTCCATTCCCTCCATCAGCTCAGCGCACTGGTCTAGAATGCCCGCCATTGAGTTTCCGGGGGCGCCGAGGCCGGTCATCTGCAGGTCGTCCAGGCCCCTATCAGCCTGCTCGATGGGACGATACACGTCGGCAGGCATGCCGTTAGCACCGATAGCACCGACCGCTGGAGGGTCAGGCTCTGGCAGAGACGGTGGCGGAATCCCCGGAGTCATGGGTAAGGGGAGGCAGATACGGCATTTATTGCAGCAATTGCGGGCGGGACGGTTGTAGCATGCAATGGTGGGATATCACGCCAATACGTAGCACCAACGTGCCTCTGTGCGACGCAAACAAAGGAACGTATCACGCGTGAATACCCGGGGCCATGTAACTCAGAGGCGTCTGGTCGGGAGGAAGGCAGGAGGGCAACGGGCAGCGATTGCCTCTCGACATATGATGCATTCGTGTTTTGACCGGGGAACCTTATCAGGCCTGCTCCGTTCTCCGTACGCGTACTCTGCTACTCCGTACTCTACTCTCTGTACTCTCCTCTGTACAGAGTATGTACTCGGCTCTGTACTCTATTCTGTGCTCTACTCCGTACTCTGCTCCGTGCCCTACTCCGTACCCTATTCCGTACCCTACTCCGTACCCTACTCCCTACCGTGTATTGTATGTACTTTTGCACAGGCGTGTAGTGTGCAAGTAACTTCGCCGTATTGTATGTACATGTACATGGAAGGGTCGTTTGCTGGCCACGTGCTTTCGTGCTCGGCAACATCTCAAATCGCGTCAAGTGGCTACGCGAGTTGAGAGTACGTACTTCGTCCTTCAGAGCCCCCCCAGAGCAACCAGTTGAACCTCTCGTTTGACGCAGATCCCGCGGTCCTGGCCAGGGACACCACCATCCTCTCGACTACGATAGCAGCGCGGAGCCTCTCTCACAATGTAAGCTCCGGCTGGTGTTTCTCAGTGGGTTTGGGGGCTGACGGCGCTGAACTGTCGCAGGTGTATGTCCCCCCCGTGCAAGTGCAAAATCAGCCGGGTTTGCCTCCTCTGGGATGTGTCTTCCCGGGCCTGGCGGGCAACCAAGCGGTTTCAGAGAGCCTTGCGACACTGACTTGAGACTATATACACAGCAAAGATCGACAAGCTGTCCATCCTTGGGTGCGCTTTACCCCTCGGGTTTCTACTCACGATGCTCATCACGTGACCAAACAGTGTGCGGTCGTTCGATAATACCAGGAGTGAGACTATCCAGTTCCACAGCCCCTTGACACTTATTGTTGGATATAATGGCTCAGGGAAGACGGCGAGTGTTTTCGATATGGCTTCTTCGGAAGCTGCTGGGCTAACGCTGGACAGACTATCATCGAGTGCCTCAAGTATGCCACCACCGGGGATCTTCCGCCGAATAGTAGTAAAGGAGGGGCTTTTATTCACGATCCCAAGGTACAGCATCAGCTGGAGCTAGGTCCTACATGAAGCCCGTTTAGGAATAGGGAGCTAAAAGGCAGCTTGTAGTTATGCGGCGAAAAAGAGGTTCTTGCCCAAGTCAAGCTGTCATTCAAAGGGACATCCGGTGCAAAAATGGTTTGTACTCGGAGCCTTCAGTTGACTGTCAAAAAGACGACTCGGCAGCAGAAGACACTAGAGGGGCAGCTTCTAATGGTCAAAGATGGGGAAAGAACTGCGATATCGTCCCGGGTGGCTGAGCTTGACCAGATTATGCCCCAGTACCTTGGGGTCTCAAAAGCTGTTCTAGATTCCGTCATCTTCTGCCATCAGGACGAGAGCTTGTGGCCTATGAGTGAGCCTGCAGTTCTGAAGAAGAAGTTTGACGAGATTTTCGAGGCCTTAAAGTACACGAAAGCTATCGACAATATCAAGGTTTTGAAGAAGAAGCAGAACGAGGAGCTGGGCAAATACAAAATATCCGAACAGCAATACAAGATTGACAAAGATCGTGCAGATCGGGTAGGAAAAAACCCCTTTTGGATATTTTTTTTTAGACGGAAACTAACGGGTTGACAGGCCGAAAGAAAGTCAAAAGACCTCCACGACGAAATCGAAGGCCTTCGCACTGAATGTCAAGATCTCGCCCGCCAGATAGCTGAAACGGTTGCTGGGTCTGACAAACTCTGGAAGCAAACGAAGGCTTTTGAGGAGGTTATTGGATCGCTAAACGGCAAGAGGATCGAGGCAAGAGCTAAACAGGAGAGCATTGAAGATCTCCGGAATCACATCACTGAAATGGAAGAGCCAGATGAGTGGCTATCGTCGACGTTGGAACAATACGAGGATCGGATGTCGGTGTATAGAGAGCACATTCGGTCTCAAACTAAGCGGTACGAGGAGTTAAGGAGTGAGATTGAAGATACGCGGCATCGACTAGGCGAAAAGCAAACCGAGGAAGGGAAGTATGAGGCTGAAAAGGTACACCACGAACGTCAGGTTGCTCGGAGAGAAGGTCTAATTAAGGAAACTGCTCGTCGACATAATATCCGCGGATTTGAAGGCGAACTGGATGAAATGCAGATTCACGAGGTTATGGAGAGAATTGGCAAGATGTCTCGGGACCACAACCTCAACTTGGAGCGAGTAAGACGTGAGACGCGCGAAGAACTGCAAGAGACGCAGGCCGTTCTCAACAGGCTAGGGGAGGAAAGGTCTGCCCTCAACCAGAGCAAAAGCTACGCTAAGCAAGAGGTTGTAGCAAATGACAAGAAGTCTTCAGAGATTCAGGTTGAGTTAGGCACCATTGATGTCGACGAGGGTCAGATAGCGGTTCTCGAATCAACCTCGAGCGAGGCCAGTGACAGATTGCAGAGATACAAAACTGACTTCGATAAGGCTTTGTGGGATAAGAGGATTCATGACGCCAATACAGAGCTTCGATCAATTGAAGATAATAGTGAGGAGCTTAATGCGGAGCTCATCCGCAGCACCCGGCAGGCTGGCGACCTGGCGAGGCTTCAGTTTTTGAAGAAGGAGGTGAAGGACAGGCAACACGGTCTTGAGACCTTGCGTGCCACTTACTCTGAGAGGATTGCGGGCGTCGTGGGAACGGGGTGGAGGCCGACTAATCTCGATAAAGACTTTCAATCTGCCATTGAGCAGAAGGAGGAGGAGGTCGCTGAAGCTATCAGCCAACGTGACGGCATGAGCCGGGAATTGGAACAGGTCGAGTTCAAAGTCAACACGGCTCGGGCATCCTTAAAGAAAAAGCGACAGGAGATGCTTGACTGTGAAAAACGTGTGCGAGAGGCGATTGACGACGAACCTGTCACCTCCTTCCCTGAATTTGTCACTCAGTTGGAAGACAGCCGTGACATACGGAAGGCTGATGTGGACAGTTTTAAAAATATGCGAGACTACTACGGCTCGTGCCTGAATACAGCCAACGAGAACTCCATCTGTCGACTCTGCGAGCGTAAATTCCAGTTTGAAAAGGAAAAAACTAGGTTCATCTCAAAGCTTCAGAAACTCCTTTCCGAGGCGGCTCAGGAAGATCTCAAATTGGAACTCTTAGCATTCGAGGAGGATCTCAAGAAGGCGCGTGAAGCCGGGCCAAGCTACGACACCCATCAGCGTCTTTCGAATACAGAAATACCAGAGTTAGAGACCGAGGTAAAGAAACTGGAGAAGCGGCGTGATGATCTAATCAGCCAGATCGAGGAACAAGAGAAAGTGCTTGGTGAACGGCAAGCGGCAAAAAAGGAAGTAGAGATGTTGGCAAAGACTGTACAAAACATTTCGAGGTACCACAGCGAGATCACTGGCTTTGAAGACCAAATTAGAGACCTTTCCGAAAAACAGAAGGACGCAGGTCTGTCTCAGACACTGGAAGACATCCAGGAGCAGCTTGAGACGTTGGCGGAAAAGGCTAGGCTTGTAAAGGGCAACATTGCGAAGCTCACATCGGATAGGGATGGTGGACGTGCACGGATTAACCAGTCAGAGTTGGAGTTGCGGGATGCTGATACCAAGCTGAGCAATGCTTCGTATCAACTAAAGGCAAAGAGCGGGTTGCTCGCTAGGGTTGAGGAGCTTAGAGAGGCGAATCGTAAGCAGCGAGAGGCAATGAGGCAGACGGACGACGATCTTCAGAATCTCGTGCCTCAGGTGTCCAAAGCACAGACCCAGTATAACGAGATCTCCCAGAGAGGTGCGGAGAGGGAGAGAGAGCTTCAGCAAGGAGCTTCAAGACTCGCGGATAGTGTTCACCAGTTGAAAATGGCAGAAGACGATATCAATTCCTACATTGACCGCCAGGGTCCAAATCAACTCGCCCGCTGCCAGCGAGAGGTTATGAGTCTCCAGGAAGAAATCAGTAGATATGAAGAGGAGCAGCGGCAAATAGCCGTGGAGATTAACAAAGCGAAAGGGCAGTTAGAGAAAAACGAGGAGACCAAACGAAGCATTTCGGACAATTTGAGATATCGACGGGATGTTAGAGCGCTAGATGCCGTAAACGCTGAGATTATAAGATTGGAGGCACAGAATGCTGAGACTGACCGAGAAGAGTTCCAAAGGGAGGCAAAGAAATTGGATATGAGGCACACCAAATTAACCGCCGAGCATGCTAGCAAGATGGGGACGATGAAATCCAAAGATGACCAATTAATGCAGCTTCTCAACGATTGGAATACAGATTATAAAGATGCGGCTCAGAAGTTCAAAGAAATGCACATCAAGGTTGAGGTAAGTGAATGCGGCGTCTTGTCGGCATATAATCTACTGATTCTGGTTAGACAACGAAAGCTGCCGTGGAAGACCTCGGTAGATATGGAAATGCCTTAGACAAGTAGGAACACTCGCCCTTTTTGGCTTCCTAGCTGATCTCTATACACAGGGCAATCATGAAATTCCATACTATTAAGATGGAAGAGATTAACCGCATAGTTGAGGAGCTTTGGAAGAGAACCTACCGGGGCACAGACGTCGATACTATCCTCATCCGATCTGATAATGAGACGGCCAAAGGTAACCGATCATACAACTATCGAGTGAGTCTACCTGAGTGCCCCCAAGTTTCCCTGCTAATTATGGTGAAGGTGTGTATGGTCAAGCAAGACGCAGAAATGGATATGCGTGGACGGTGCAGTGCTGGCCAAAAAGTCCTTGCAAGTATCATCATCCGATTAGCGCTCGCAGAATGCTTTGGGGTCAACTGCGGTGTAAGGCATATGCAATTCCCCCCTATGCGTTAAGCTCGATGGGCTGATATTTTTGCCATTCCTACAGCTTATCGCACTAGATGAACCCACAACGAACCTTGACCGAGACAATATCCGTTCACTAGCAGAATCCCTTCATGATATCATTAAGACCCGTCAGCAACAGTCAAACTTCCAGCTGATCGTCATCACTCATGATGAGGACTTCCTGAGGTATATGAAGTGTGGGGATTTCTGCGACAACTACTACCGTGTGTCAAGGAATGACCGCCAAAAGTCCATTATCGAAAGGTAGGTCTCATGAAACCCTAGATCCTCTCAATTGACACGAAGTTGGGCCTGACATTTTTGGTGCTCTAGGCAGGATATTGGAGAGGTAATGGCCCCATCCATAGTACTAACGCGCCCCCTGCTGATGTGACCACCCCATAGGTTATCTAAGCTCACCGTATTCGTCCCGCGCTCCTGGAGTTTTGGATGGGGATATCTTTCCGTTGTTTTTAACTTTGGTGGCTGGCTGGTATGGCTCTTTGGCAATCTAGCCCGGCCCCCTCAACTAGCAAAAAAAAAAGCGTTGTAAAGTACTGTGCTAGGCATACTAGTTAGAGGCTTTAAATTTCAAGCTATGTAAGGTAACTGTACTTGCACACGCTAACTTACAGCCCATGTTCAATTCAAACTAGGATTTTAAGTATTATTTAACAGCAAGATATATCTTTTTTCTCTCCTACAAAGTTTTAGATGAGGAATCCCATACGCCCCTAGCGCCGTAGTAAAGTGTAGGTGGTTCGTCGCCATCGGCAAGACTTAGAGATTACTTGCGTTGGCTTGATTGAGACGGACGAGGTTGAGAGAACGGGTTGTATACGTACATATATATCTACGTTTGTATTGCTTTTCCTAGCTGACTGGCAAAGGAAAAAAAAAAAACAAAAAACATAGCTAGTTTGCAAACGCCCCCGCCCCCCTGATCGATTGTGGAGAAGAGAAGAGAAGAGGGAAAACAAAATTGCTCGGGATAGATGGCGGGTATTTGTTAGTAATAGAAAGAAAGATTACCCTCGCTTTTGCAGAGGAAAAAAAATACTTGAACAGAACGCCATGCTCGGATACCCTATCCCTATGCCGTAGTTCTAGGAGATTCGTTTGTATTTAGCTATTCTGTTTAGGGGATGGTAGTGTAGTGCTGGATTTTCAGTTAAGGAGGGGGGGAAGAATGAGATGGATGGGGGGACTGGAGACTGGGTCGGGTTGGAAATTAATCTACTAGATGCTGTTTTCCCCCCCTCTGATGTTAGTCCAATCATATGCGCATGTGGACGGGGGGACATGGTATGCAAGATAAGGGGAAGTGGGGTACCCACCGACCACTCTGGAATCTCCTTGATCTTACTCCACATAAACTTTTCTAATTTATTTGCACTCTTTGCATATGGCGTCGTCTCATTATTGTACTTTCGGCAGTTATCATATATTAGCTTGGCATCCTTTATGAAGTCTTCTGGCGCAGGATATAGGTCTGCTTCGTGTTTTTCTTCCATGGTGGAGAGGTCCATTGGCTCTTTGATAACGTCATAGTAGTCAGTAACTTCGTCGCGGTTTACAGGTTGCAGGAAAGGCCATGCGGAGGGGTGGTTTTGCATGTCGTTTAGGAGATGGAGGAGTGTGTTGTAGTTGGGACCGTGGCGGGGTTGGCGGGCTAGAAAGTCCATGTCGGGGGACCAGCCCGAGGCTTCTGTTGCAGAGGTTAGTCGACGTGACAGAAGGGGGTTGGTCGACGTACTAATGGCGGGGATGTCCATAGGGTTTATCTTGACGATGCCATGTTTCCATTCCTTTGGTGGTGTGTGAACGACATGGCTCTTGGATATGGCTCGGATTTTGGCATGGACGGCTTCCTTCTGTTTCAGCAGCATGCGGCCGACCTCTAGGTAACGGATCCTGGGCACCATAGTGCACTGCATGATAGTGCCGCCGTCGTAATCTTTGATGTAGCCCATCCACCGGTGTTTCTCTAGTGTGATTTCCTTGGTAAAGCCTTGTTTTTTAAAGTAGCCGATCGCGTAGTTGTCAGCGTAGGTTAGGAAGTGCATCACATCTGATGTGGCCTTGACATAATCCTGGTTGTGGGTGTGAGCACCGCGATGTCCATTTACTTCTGGGGGCTTGCCAGAATGATCAGCATACCTTGAGATGGGACATAAGATGTGCACCATATCCCTTAACCTGTTGATCAGAGGAGATTGCGCAAAACACGATTTCCGCAAACTGTCTCCCTTTAAATGGCCGGTATGTGATCCCTCTGTAAATGCTATTAGCACCTCGCTGCAGATATTCCCGTTCAAACATACCCTACAACTTCCAGAGGCTTCTTCACAATCGCCATAGATAGGTGGGTCCGGTCGTAGACCAGTCGCGCGATATAATCCTTAGGCATCTTCGGCAGCTGCTTTTGAAATATGCATTTCAGGCCGGTTAGAATGATGAGACTATCTCGGGAGCCGTCATTGTTAACGACCCGGAATTCGATTTCGCCGTTGCGTTCTTCGATTACAGCCGGCTGTTGGGGGCGGGAGTGAGTCGCTTTGTGATAAACCTACTTGCGGGCTGGGGCTTTGGGGCTATGGGGTACGGCAGGGACACACCTTCTCGGGGAACTGAACTGCTTTAATGACGGAGGAGGGAGAGTGAGAGTTCTTTACGCGTTTCGTGGTGATCAGAACTTCCGGCTCGTTGGACGCTTTGCGCTTGCCGTCTGGGTTTGTGTCGGTTAGTAGTAGTTCTATTGAGTGCCTAGCGGCAGGAGAAGGGTCCTCACTTTCATCCTTGAGTGGCGACATTATCGCATCAATGATCTCGTCCTGCGCTGAAGGGATGTAAAGAGTTGAGAACGGGGAATCTGGAACTCGATGAGACTGAGGCGTCAATTCATTACGGCGTACGCGAAAGGAGTTCGCGAATATTCGGCTGCTAACTACGCTTTTCTGTTTTGGGACATGCCCGGTTGAGCCTCATTCCCCCGTCTCTCACTATTCGTGGCCTCTCGCTCTGCGTCGTAAATCTCTAAGGCGTTAACCTCAATTGACGATCCCATATCTTTGATCGTGATATAGCCAATCCTGCCCACTCGCACATACGCTGAGTGCTCACATGTCTTCATCGCTGCTCGAAGCGTGGAATGCCGCCGCTGGCTCTCCTTTCTACCCTACTGTAGGGAAGAGTAGCCAGTTCTTTGTCGGATTCACCTTGCTCATCGCTGGTATGCTTCCTGACCTGCATTCCTGTGTTTCTCTAACACATGCTAGGTCTTCTCTTCGCTGGGTTATTTGGCTTGAGTATGCCGACATCCTTAATCTCCTGACAACTTGCCTTGGGCTCACAATGGCGTAGATAGGTCTTTTGCCAACATAATACTACTGGGCATACCGGCATCACTGTCTTTTGGGTAGGAAGCTCCGGCCGATCTGGGAAATGAGCCTTGCTGATTCTGTCACACAGGCTCGGTGGGGTTCTCCTGATTTGCGCAGTCGGAGTATATGTCTAATCGTACCTTTCGTTTTTCGGGTTCTTGGATGCAGGGAAAAGCCAGCGTGCTATTGTATAATATGGGTGCCTAAACGATTGCATTATAGAATACTCGATTTCGCCTTGCATTTCTCATGACTGTACATCTCCATTTTCGTTTTCCCTGTGTTTTCCCCAGGTGCGGCTAATGTAGTTTGCGGCTCAAAATTCGCGTCTCCCCACCACGAATTCCAGTGCTGCAAAAACTCCCCATGGCGTCAACGATCGGCGATAATGCGCCAATATTCAGTGCCATATCTAGCTCTACCCGACAGTTGTTCCTGTTGCTCCGATGTGTCGGTTTCGCAGCGAAAGCCCAGATTCAGATCACTAAGGAAGGCCTACGGTTTACGGTAGAAGAATCGAGGATAATGCAAGGTGATGCTATTTACCCAGAATTCCAGAGAGCCTGAGGAAGCGCTGGAGTTCTGACAGCTTTGATAGGTGTTGCATTTCTGGACAAAGCTCTTTTCACAACCTACAACTTCCTACCACCATCTTCACCTTCCTCCAACCAAATAGCACCAACCCAGAACACCGAAGATGATAATGACGAGGACAGTGAGGACGACGAAGACAATCCAAGTTTCCAAGTTTCTCTCTATTCTCTCCTCGAATGTCTTCAGATATTCGGCGTCGACTCTAAAGAACGTTCTTGGGGAAATAATGGCCGCGACTCCAATTTTAGCCGTGCCGGCAGCATCGCACGAGGTGGTTCCGTCTTTGACAACCGTGTCCTCGGTATGGCGGGGATCTGCCGGCTCAGTTATGTGAGTTCCGGCTCGCCATTTTGCCTGATTCTCGAAGAAGCCGGCGTTACTACGACCTGCGAGCTGGTAACCTACCAACCGGATATCTCTTACGACATCCCTTTGCGGCGTGACGCGCTGGCACAAAAAATCATCATGAAGGCCTCTTGGCTCCATGATGCCATTACTGAGCTTTCCTCCACCTCCCCAACCCGCCTAACTATTATTGCTTCGCCTCAAGCGCCCTATTTCGCACTGTCTGCTACAGGGCCATTAGGGAGTGCGACAGTAGAGTTCAGTCGCGACCCGCAGTTGCTAGAGACATTTGTAGTAGCACGGCGGTGCGTGAATACTTATAAATTCTCGCTGATCAAGGCCGCAAGTAAGGCCATGGCTCTGGCTAGTAAAGTCAGCATCCGCGGAGATGACGTGGGTGTGCTGAGCTTGCAGTTTATGATTGAAGTTGATGGAGGTGGAGTAAGCTTCGTTGATTTCCGGTTCGTCCCGTTTACAGCACAGGAAGGAGAAGACGATGAGGAGGACGACGGTGAACGGGAAGAAGATTAAGCTATGTATTGCGCTAAAATGGCGACTTTGCGTTCTTGGGATATGTATCATGCTGGTCCTGTATGTTCATACTATGTTATCAGGTGCGTCTAGCAGGAATACGAAAGGTACCGGCAGTTATAGTCTACACATTGCAAGATCCTGGCAGAGGGAAGATATTCCAAACATGCATTCAGGGATTCCGGACTTTGGAAAGGCCAGTTACATGCAGAGTGCAGAGTATCTGCGCAGAGTCGACAGTTGGGCATCTGGCTCACACTAAAGCCTTGCACACTCTGGTTGGACAGAACTGTTGGGACACGAAAATTAAATGTCGTACGATGCGCGAAGCTCATTAAGACACGCTCCATCACTCGCTTCCCCACCTCACCTCTAATCTCTCCATCCCTTTCTTCCTCACGTCTGCGAACATTCGCCCATCTAGCCCGACGCAGCTCGACCAGGCTATACCTCGCGAGCAAAGAGCCTGTACTGGTTACAGAGCACCTGTTGGAAAGACGTCTGGTTGTGTTCGCGACTCGAGTTCGTTCACACTCTCTACCTTGGCGTTCAACCTTTTTTTGGCGCCTCTATTTCTATTTCGGGTCCTTAACCAACCACCCCAACAGCCACAATCTGAAACACATCGTCGCGCAATACACATCTACTAGCAGTTCCAGCTTCGATCCTTCTGTGGGCCTTGCTGTTGAGGCTGTTCGACAAGGCCGCTGGGTTGTCGCCGAGATGGCCTCGACGTACACGTCAGAGACACGAAAGCGATTACCAACGCTATTCGAAGTCATTAGCAGGAGGACTTATCCGCCGGTTGACCTCTTCTCTTTCTACATCTTTATGAGAGACCAGCAGAGAGCCGTTGACTATCTGGACTTCTGGTGCGTCTCATCCGTGAGAGAAGGGGACAATGGCGTACCCTGTTTCTCTAGTTGCCGGCGGCTAATTGGCGTGTGTGACTTAGGCTCGATGTTGCGCAGCACATGTCCCTCTGCAGACATTATGTCCGCGAGCTGCGCCGCTCCGTTCTCGTTGCAACTCCCGAGCTTGAGAAGAGTGGTAGCAAACGATCTTCCCAAGTTCTCGAGGGCCTTCCCAGTGACATTAACGACCCAGCTGGTCCTTCCCACCAATTGCGACCCGAAGAGAAGGATGCTGACCAGCGCCTCTCGGCGTTTCTTCGCAATAGCAACAACAATGGCCAGGGCCAAAGTCAGAGTCAAGGTCAAGGTCAAGGTCAAGGCCAATCACCCCACAATAGCTCAGGCTCCCGCGACAGACCATCAGGCGAGCGTCCTCCGAGACCAAGTTTCATGAGCACTCCTGATCCACGCACCGACTCAAATTCCCCGGCGCACACTGTCGCAAGAGGAGATATCAGAACTTCGGCGGAGAAGATCTTGTACACCTTCCTCCTTGAAGGAGCGGAGCGAGAAATTGTGCTACCACCTAACATGATGGCCAAGATCCAGAACGACATTGAAATCGTGGGGAGAGATGATCCCGAGGTATTCGATGAAGCAAAGGACTATGTCTTCCAAGCAATGGAGCGAGAAGCGTTCCCCAAGTTCCTTCAGCAGAAGGCATTGGGCAATATCATTCCTCCGACCTCGTTCTTCCGATTGATAATCGGCTTGCTTGCCCTGTTCGGCGGATTCTGGGCTGGATTCGCAATGATATTCCTTGATTACCCTCGCACTAAAAGGCTGTGGGTAAGCATGCTGCACTTTCCCGTCTTTCAGTATCGTTCCCCTAACAATTAGCTTGTAATAGCTGATCCTCCCTATGTTCGTCGGCGTCTACTCCCTTATCTCACACCAATACTACCTCGACCCCATCCTGGCCCTGGTCGGCTTCAGCGAATACACTATCTTTTCATTTTTCCGCATTAAGGAGCCCTACGTCCGCAAACTACTCAACAAGCGATCAGCAACCATCCTCACGATCATAATCTTGATCTCAGCATGCCTCATCGTCCTCTTCGTATTCGTTCCGGGGAAGCGCCTATGACGCAAGCGTTCAACTGCGGGCAGGGGAAATAAAAAAAACCTCTTAATTTCTACCCGATCCTCTCGCGCGTTCTGGTGTTCTTGCATTGATGTGATTCTTGTTTTTTCAATAGGACTCTGGATGTCTTTTCACTTATTACTTCTTTTCAGAGATTTCTATGCTGGAGAAGTAGTATTCAAGGACTTATCTGCGTGCATACCTCGTCCCCCACTTTCTCCCTCACACTACTCAGTGGCTTAGGGAAGGAAACGACCCAACTGCCTATTTCCCACACCCCCATCTCCCTCTAATCTCATAATCGAATTCCAACACGCATAATGTAGATAATGTCATGTTACGCCTCCTCGTCAGAGCAATTTTTTTGTGCTATTACACACACACACATCCCCCACCCCATCAGACAAACGCCGCCCTACTCCCCACCTCCAAAACCTCTTCACCAAACCCCACTCAGATCTAATCTCCCCGATCTGTATTTTGCTTGAAAGCTTAAAAGAAAAAAAAACGGTCGTCCTGGGATAGACACTGCGCACGTTCACCACACACAACAAAACCTCCGGTGTTCCTTTTTTTTTGCAATCTGCTCTTGTCTTTTTTTTCTCCCTCTCTTTCCTTTTTTTTTTTGTATGTAAACTCTGAGCGGCCCTTGTTTGGCCCAACACCGCCACCAACACACCGCACACACATGTGTGTGTGTGTAAATAGTACTCGTACATACATACATGAGAGAAAGAAATGAAAATTAAAACCAAAAAATAAAATAAAAATAAATAAAAAAAAAAAAACCCCCCTTGGGTTCCCCAAGACTTAAAAGCCCTCCTCTCTTCCCCCGCAGGAGCAGATTAACGTTTTTCTTCTAGTTTGGGCGAAATACCCCGACTCAACCCAACCCAACCTAACGAACCCCTTGGCCATTCTTATCTCCTGGGATGTTTGCTGCTAAGTATTGATATGTACCGGTATGTACTGGTATGTATGTATATGTGCGCTGAAAATAGGATAGAGAGGCACGCTATATTGTATCTAGAGGGAAAAAAGAGCCAGAAACCTGTCATGGACTTCCTTTTTTTTTTCCCTACAAAATAGAGAAAGTCCAATGCCTGTAATCAGGACTTGTTCTTCTTCTCCCGGACGGCCTCTTCGCAGAATGCCCACAGCCTCGCCCACTCTCCCTCATCTCGCGCAAACTTTTCGATTTCCTGTGCCCTGCACCCACGAAACCTTCCAATCCATGAAAAAACGGGCATCCAGTACTCGCCATGCACATCCCTTTCCCTAACCTCCCTTCCCGCCGCCAGGTACACCTGCGTTCTCGCCGCATCCATGGCTGTGTTGCCCAGGAGATACACGCAGAATCTAACGGCGGGCTCGACCAGGTACTTGCCCGCCGGGCTGAGTGTGCCGGTGCCGAGGTTAGTGAAGGCTACGACGCCAGGATGGCAGGCGTTGACTTTTATGGATGTGACATCCCGGGATCGTAGTCGTTTATCGAGCTCGAGGGTGAGGTAAATGAGGGCAAGTTTGCTGATGGAGTAGCGCAGAAAGCCGCGTTTCATGTCCATGAGATTGCTCCCATCTTCGCCATTTTCGCGGCGAAGGTCTCCATAGTTGATCTGGGGCACGGCGCTATATGCAAGTGAATTGACGAGCACAATATTCGCAGCTTCTGCCTTCTCTAAGAGGGGTAGGAGCGTCGTGATGAATGCATAGTGACCGAGAACATTTGTAGCAAAAGTGTTCTCGATCCCATCGGGGCTAAGTGTGTAGACTGGCGACATGACGGCCGCATTTCCCACGAGGATGTCGAGGCGAACATCTTTGAGTGAGAGAAACGCGTGAGCAGATTCGAGAGCACTGGAGATGCTAGAGAGGTCGAGCCGGTGGAAGAGTACTCTGTCCTTGGCTTCAACAGGAAGGCAGGTGGCTACAGCGTCGATGGCCGAGGCTGCTTTCGTCTGGTTCCGCGAGGCTATATAGACAGTGCAACCTCTGCGGGCGAGAAGAATCGTGGTCTCAAGACCAATGGATGCACCACCGCTGCTGATAATGAATGCCGTTCACCACTCTCCCGGCGTGGAAATACACCTACCCAGTCACAATCGCCACCTTCCCCGTGAGATCATCCAGTGAGTCTAAGAACATGTCGGACATTGTGGTGTCTTGCCAGAGTCGGGTGGTGTACTAGAGTGGCAGGGCCGCCTCCTGATGCCCGAGGTGGATCGGGAACAGAGACAGGGCGTAGCATAATCCAGCGCATCTAGCCAGACTCCGGCTTTTTGGACAGACAGCATTGTTGGGGGTCGCCAGTGCATGAAGCTAAGATGTCGCTTAGCACGTTGGTTGGAGCACGAAGTACGAGTGCGTTTACAGCATCAATTGTGTCAGTATCGCCAAATTCATGGACGTAAATCATGCGAAAAGGACGGTATATGAATGTTGTTCATACCCATCTTTTTAGCGTAATCTACATCAATAAATTCCATCTGAAAGTGCTCCATGACAAGTATCTCCCATGCTCATTCTAGTAGTAGTGGAAGTAGGCGATCCGGCGGTGCAAAGGAAGGCGATCCCCGTGCGTACGCCCCTCCACTAAGACCGCCGACCATCCCCTCTTGAGAATTACTAATGGCCACTATAGAATAGGGATTCATGGTGTGTGGGATGGGCACAACAAAAGAAACAAGCCAAGCAAAACTACTAAAAATAGAAGGAGAGTCCGACTCAGAAAAGAAGCTAACGAAGGAATTTTTCCCTTCTATGACGGCAAGCGCTATAGGACGGCAAGCAGGAAGATGCCAAATTCCTACAAATCCGGATCATCCTCCTCTTGAGGAAGAGGAAGCGCGGCGGCGGCTCTCGCCTCTGCTTCAGCAGCTTCTAGTGCAGCGTGGTCTACTGCAACCTCCGGCGGAAGCAGAGCTAATGCCGCAACAAATTCCTATAATAGGTAGGTCTGATTAGCGATTAGGAATATAGTATCCATAGGATTTGATACATACTAGCGATCCAGTGCCGACAAGCTTTCTAGCAAGCCACAAGAATGGCTTTTCAAAGTTGTAGTTAGACTTAGCAGAAACGTCGTAGTACTGGAGGTTTTTCTTTCGGTGGAAGGTGACCGCCTTGGGCTTAACCTTGCGTTCCTTCACGTCGACCTTGTTGCCAACGAGAACAATCGGGATGCCTTCACAAACACGGATCAGGTCACCTATCAGTAAAGGTTAGCTTGTGACCCATTCGGGAATGTTACCATAGGTGATACGCACGGTGCCAGTTAGGCACATTCTTGTAGGTGATGCGTGATGTAACATCGAACATGATGATACCACATTGGCCGTTAATATAGTAGCCATCTCTAAGACCACCAAACTTTTCCTGTCCAGCCGTATCCCAAACGTCAAAGATAATTTCGCCGTAGTTCTACTAGTAGTTAGCAAGGCCGAACAAATACCGACACGGTACATTAAAATATGTCGTTTATTAGAGCGGGTAAATTATACCGTTGAAAATTTAAGAGGGTGAACCTCAACACCAAGCGTTGCGATGTATTTCTTCTCAAATTCACCGCTCATGTGGCGTTTAACGAATGTAGTCTGTAGGTGAAGCAAGAGTAAGCGACTATTTCAGACCAGAAAGTAGGTGTAAACTATGTAACGCGCCGTCAAGCCGCAGCTGACCGCCGTGCGATCGCAAGATGGCACCAAACCAGCACTGTTAGAGATAATATGAGTATTTGACAAACCTTTCCAGTACCACCATCACCAACAAGGACGAGCTTGAAGGTCGGTGTTCTTGGCACCGACATGATGGAGATGTAGGCTGCAGGATATGACGCTCAATGAAACTGCTAGGCAAGGAGGAAGGATGTTAACGTTGATAGAATCTTAAAGAGAATACTAGTACGTGAAGAAAAGGAGAAAGGTACCTTTCAGAGCCTTATCAAATGTGTGGCAACAGGTGATGAGTTCTGCGACTTTCCACGATGGAAGAAGTGAAGGTGGTGGGGTTGGTTGGAAGTTGTGGGCCGGGTGAATAACAAAAACACTCATCACGTGAGTCACAAGCCACACGTGGTATGAACGAATTCATGGGATTTCTGTCAAATAATCTTATGTTTCGCATGCTATTTGCTTATGGTGAGCTTTTAACGCGAGATTTGAATATTCTATATTGTCAAATTCCTTGCCCGAGACACCAGTTCGCCATCAAATATTCTGGACTCTAGAGAGGGACCAAGGTACAGCCAAGCAGGCCTGAACCGCCCCAACCGCGCCGCGGCTTTAATTTCAGCTCCAACTCTTCATCAGGTGTGCCTTTGCGCACCACTTTTACTATCACGGTTTGCTAACCAGGTTAGAAAGAACCTCTAGAGTGGGAGTAGCCATTTGGGTGTTGGAGAGTAGATCCTCAAAAGGCTGGGACAAATAACTTACCCCCTCGGAATTCTGAACGGTAATCCTAACCCTGGAGAGTTTCTCATGATTGAGCCAGGTAACGTTGCCAAACGTGAGGATTTGGTCATCTTGTCGCAGACTAGCTTCCTCAGCGGGGCTACCTGCTACAACGTTGCTGATCTTTGCAAAAGGTGTCTCTATAGCAGGAACAGCCGGCTCATTTGGTGAAGTGATCGGAGCAGCATAATTAGGTTCGTTGATAAGCGCTCGTGATGCAACCGTCGATATAGTTCTAGCATGTATATCGTGTAGCTTGCTTTCTAGCAACTGCATGATAACTTTGTAATCGTTGCGAATATGGATTATCCGGTTGCGTGCTGAACGAACTGCTATATATTAGTCTGGAACTGTTATCCACCCGCCAGAAGATACAGTACTTTGGGCGACATCAATATCCATACGAGGGAAGCCATCGACCGTGAGTAAAGGCGTAGACATATCCACCCCGCTCTGTAATCGTCAGTGCATGCCTTCGGAAAGAATCATTTCACTCACAGTCTCGAGAACGCCGCTCAACTGCTTGAGTTCTGCTTCAGTCTCTTTTTTCTTCTCCAGGAGCTGCATAAGTGTGAGAGAACCATAGTCTGAACCATCTATCCCATGCCAGGAGGACGGCCCAGACGGAACAGAAGTGGAATCCATGGTCATGGGAAGGCCCATAGTTTGGAATGGAAGGCAAGCACTTACACATCATGCATGTTAAGATGTGGAGTAGTAAAATCGATAACGGGACTGGAGTAACGATTTTCCGATTGGTCATGTGTTTGATTCGCGCATCACACTAGTTTCTGTCCCTGTTTTCTTACTTGACCCAATATAATCAATGCTGTGATAGTTGTAGGGACCGGAACCCCTCATTACCTAGAGCCAACCTAAATAACAGAATGATTGAAGGGGGTTGCACTATTGGCGCTGGTCAACTTTGTACACCTTCTCCACCACACCACGCCCCCTTTGTTCAGCCCATCTCTTGCCACTATCCTCAACAATTCCTGAGAAAAGAGCCTTGTGGTTACGACAAAGCCTAATGATACTATCTGCACCTGGTTCTCTAATCACCAATTAACCTTTATATTCTTTTTCACATATGAAATCTCCTAGCCATGACAAAGTTAATCCGTATGTCGTTGTTGCTGAACCCGCCTCTTAGAGCCTCATTATCTTGCACCACCTAGATATCCAAATCGGATAGTAACGATCCATATCAGATTAGCTCTTCGGCTCGATAGTGGAAATACTACATATGGCGGAAGAGAGGTGTCTTCAACCTTATAATATAGGGAACAAATCACCGGTTTCAAAGCTTATATTCCGCACGCTCTGTGGGTCATTATTCTGCAATTCAGAACCATGTTTTCCACGCGACAAATTCCTTTGCATAGCATTTCACATGGCATTGGCTTTTAATTTTTACGTTAACTACTGGCCTGTTGTGACGTTGCACAGCTAGCCCCTTGCATCAAGGCCTCCTCGCCATTCGATCCCCATCTGTACGTGTAGAGCTTTTACTTTTTGGAAAACGGTTCAAAAGTTTAAGGAGCCTCGAGTGGGGAGAATGGCGACCCTGTTACCTGCGATCTCACCGAGCTTGTTTAATGCGTCTTTCGTCAACATTCCATACGTATGGCCTGCAGTGGCTCTTCCGGAGGACGTCTCAAACTCCATTTCAGCCCACAGTCCCCAGCTATCCAGCAAAGTGTCATTCAGCTCTTTCGTATCAACTACGTCCGCACGACCCAGTTTTGTCCGGGCTGGGGGAGGCTATCGGCAACCTCAAGCAGTATCGCAGGTTCCAGAATATGCTGACGATGATGCTAGCTGCAGGACGACAGTAAAGAGACTATCGATACATGTCTCTAGGAAATCAAGTTGGGGAACGGATATCCCACCGCCTCTCAAGCCCGGGGGGCGGCAGTCATTGGAGCAAGATGCTGGGGAGCTCGAAGAGATTGATTTAGATACTGGGCTGGGGCTATGTCGACGGAAACCAAGAGTTGACAGCCAGATCGAACCGAGAAATGGTATGGTTCCTACATTGCCTTGCCTTGCCCACCAGGTATAAGAGGAAACCCTGACTTTTTCCGACAGGGCCAGTGCTCAGTCCTGTAAAGCCAAACAGCTCTCACCAGCCATTTCACCGTTGGATTGAGACCCTTCGACGGAAAACTATTCGGCGAAGAAGGTCAGTTTCAGGACTAGGTAGAAGCAAAGCAATCGATATAGCCGACACCTCTATCGATCGAGGCCACATACATACGAAGTCATCTTCGCTTTCATCCATGGGGTTTGTCTCTGCTGTCAAAACCGCAAGCATAAGCCTTGCAAGCTTTACTGGGCCAGCTACCTCTAGAAAGACGCGTCAGTCTGTGCAGCAAAGAAGCGGGACAAGGAGCAGTAGATTCTCAGATAATGAGGCAAGGCTTTCCGTTGATAGTAGTGGTCTACCAGCGGCGGTGATTGACGAAGGGACGAGAGACCGGGCTGTCAAAAGGCGTAGGGTATTGGAAGAGCTC
The DNA here is from genome assembly GCA_021527025.2 of Geoglossum cookeanum. Classification (NCBI taxonomy): domain Eukaryota; kingdom Fungi; phylum Ascomycota; class Geoglossomycetes; order Geoglossales; family Geoglossaceae; genus Geoglossum; species Geoglossum cookeanum. Next base: position 140,081 of record JAJDFF020000032.1, read on the forward strand.
CTGAGTACCGAGGAGAGCTACATCGCGGACCTAAAAATACTGATCAACGTGGGTTACATCTTGCTAAGCCCCAGCTTCAAAACTGACAATCAAAGGTATATTTCACGTTGCTCGCATCCGTCCCAGCCCTGTCGCAGAATACCAGGTCCTCAATTCACCGCAACGTTAATGAAATACTACAGCTGCATGAGGAGCTCTATTGCGAGCTTCAACGAGCCATCTCTGGCTCCATGGGAGATCGTACGCAAACGGAGGAGACATCAAGCCCAGAAGCGAGGGGGCATCTGCGATGGCATAGTCTAGACATCTTGCCAGAAGTTGGCGGGGAATTGAAAAATATCAGGAAAGCTCGGTATTCGGCGGAGTATTGTCGTCCGTGGAGCGGGCGCAGCGTCACACAGACAGCAGATCCAAGGGTTGCTGCAGATGTGGCAAAGGTTTTCGACAAAATGGTAATATTTCATGGGGTTCCTCACCCACCGTGTGTGAAGCGTAATATACGCTAATGAGTTACTCGGTGAGATAGATGAAGCGTTTCTTCGCCTATGAAGAGTATGGCGCAAAATACGAATTGATGGTGCGAGATGTTGCTTCCACTTACAAGACTGTTCCTTCATGGCATGCATATGAGAAAGGGATTGAGTCGTTGGCGAGCTTCATAACTTCAATTAACAACCGCGAGGCCTACAGCAAGAAGGGTCTGACGTTCAGCGATCTCCTGATAAAGGTAAGCATCATCTCCCTTACCAGCAGCATTTCGTCTAAATCGAAACTTGACCACTCGCAGCCGATTCAACGTGTTTGCAAATATCCACTTCTCTTCGCCGATCTCTATAAAGAGACACCCGTGTACGACTGTCCTGAATCACATAGAGAGCTTGAAAAAGTGCTTTATCGGCTTAGAGAAACAACACGCGAGATCAACCGTGCAACAGACGATCCGAGGACACGGGATAGAATCGAAAAGACGTGGCTCTTACAGGACAGGCTTATCTTCAAGGAACAGGTAAACGAAACGAAGTGGAGCCTCTAATATGATATCTACTTCGCTAAAATTCTGATTTGGTAGCCCGAACCGTCTCCTGCGGTCGCCCTTCGATTGCTTGGTCACGTCCTACTCTGTGGCGTCCTCCATGTGACATGGCAAAGCAGTGGAGGTATCAGTGGTGAATATATGGCCTGTATGCTTTTTAGATCACGCTTGCTACTAGCAACCATCAAGAAAGGCGATCCAACTTACACTGTAGCTATCGCAATCAACCTCTCAGACCTTAAGCTTGAAGAAACAAATAATGGCAGAGGTAACGGTTGGCAGTCAGTTGGCTCCCATTGTCACTAACGGAGCGGCTAGGTTTGCAGTGCCACTCAGCCCTTTACTCCTGGAAGGCCATATTTGAGTCCGATCACCGCCTGTTTGAACTCATCCTTAGCGCTTGCTCAGCCAAAGAAGAAGAGACCTGGAGGGCTAGCCTAGCCGAAAGGTCCGCAGCTGAGAGTCGAGATTGTTTCGATGGCGAACCCCATTCGCCGGACATATTCGACCTGCTCTCTATCGATATCAAGCCCCTAGGCAATGTCTTTGGTCAGCTAGGGACTTTAGCTCGACGAATATCCTTGCATCGGGCAGGCACAGTTGGCCCAAAGACTGGATCGAGTCAGGTTGCAATCAGAAATACACATGCATTGAGGGACGGACAGGACCCCACAGTCCCGACGCCACCATCAATAAACAGATCGTATTCAACAATACACACGAGCCGTATCCCAATAGTTTCGCCAAAGCGGTCGGAGAGATCACGCTTGGAAATTGCGCTGGCTGACGTCTGGACTAGTGACATGATCCCATACCCAGGAATGAGCACTAGGCGCGGCGACCACACCATCAGAGCTTCGGCAACTTCGATGATAAGAAAATTGAGTATGGCAAGCATCACTGGCAGCTTTAGCAGGAGGTCATCAAGCTACCAGAGTCTTGTCAATGCCCCTGAGGGGGGGGGCCTCGATTCAGCAGACATAGCGGCCCATACGCCATCTAAATCCCCTGAATATACTGACCCCAACGTGGTTGGCCTCAGCGGCAGTCTAGGGGCTAAAGGAGGTCAGTCCAGGCGCAGACTATACCACCCATTACCGCCGTCAAGAACCAGCTCTGCAGTTGGATTTAAAAGGTCGAAGAGCGCTCGCACCATGCAGACTTTCAGAGTTTCAAACCCTCTGGCGCCCAGAAATATAGTCGCAAAGGAGAATGAGAAGGTTGGTAACCGGAACGTGAGAAAGCGGTGGAGCAATCCATCGGTATTGGGAAAAGCGTTTTCCAGTGAAGGAATTCGGAAGCTTTTCGTATGAGTCGGCCGGGAGTTGTACAAGAAAGATTAACTATATTGTTTTAGTAGAGAGTATCATCACGCTCGTTCCTAACATAGGTTATGGGGAATGTTTTTGTGTACTGTTATTGGGTTTCAAGCCGACGAAGGTGTGGGTAGCTGCTTATCATGTTGTTTTTCTGTGGGGCTTTTGTGTGAGGTTTTGCATTATTTACGCCCGAACGCGGCGGTGGTTGCGCAAGAGTGTGTGGAGAGAGTTATGAGGGAACGTCCGAAAACAAGGCAGAGTGAAGTAAACTATCAAGGTAGCGTGTAACTTACTAGACTACTACTCTGTATATGTTTATGTTTTTAATTGAACAGGCTATCGACACTTTCCCTTGTCTCAGTTTGAGTTTCTGTTGTTTTGATGGTGATATGTTTTTCGACTTGCACGGAGCCTCTGACGTCATGGCTGGTGGGTGCCCTTCTATATAAATGATCTCCTCCGCGCCCGTGGGCTCAAACCCCCACGAACCATCACCAAACCAGCGGAACACAAAAGCACAACAAACTCGATCTACCAGTGAGAGAAGAAAATAAACCCTCTTCTTGACCTTTTCCCCGGGGTGTTTTCTAATTTTCGTGGGAGATTGAACACATAAAACACATAACCCAACACACACACATACACACACACGTAACACGCATATATACAAGATGACCCGCGGAAGTGGCCCCCAGACCAAGGTCCACTACTCCGGCACCAACGACGACTACGTCATCTTTGTCGACTCGGCGGCCGCTGTGCGCGACTGGCGCAAGGACCGCTCTGTGCCCCTGGGCCAGGTCGTCAGTGGCTGGAAGGTCTTTTGTACTCACAAGTATGTTTGTGTATCATCATCACCATCCTCCTCCTCCTCCTCCTCCTTCTTCTTCTCCTTCTTCCCCGTGAATTGATCGACGTTAGTTTGCTGGGCTAACCAGAGCCGGGGGGGGGTGTGTGGTTTTTGACAAAAGGCACGGTGCACAAGGCGTTTTTGACACGGCGTCCAAGGGCCAGTTGGAGGGCGAGTTTGGCACTACGAAGGAGGAGGATATCGTCATGGCTATTCTGGAAAAGGGGAGTGTGCAGGAGACGGTGGTGGGTTTTTTCCCCCCTTTTGTTATTCTTTCTTTTTTACTTCTTTCTATTTTACTTCTTTAGAGACGTGTGTGTGTGTTGTGCTGTAACCCTTCATGAGGCTAATGATGGATGGATTGTAGAGCGCCGAGCGCCAGGCCGATAAGAACATTGCAGACGGGCCCAGTGTTGCACATTAGGGGCGTATGTGTGTTTTTTTTATTTTTTTTTATTTTTACCTTTGTGGTCGTGATGATATCGTAGGGATTGCATGTCTGTCCTATATCAGACCTGATATTAAACAAGAAGAAATAAAACCTCTCCCCAACCAAAAATAAAGGGACAAAACCGCTATATGCTATCGTGGGGAATTTGCACGTCTGTCTGTCCTATATATATCAGACATGATATCAAAGAAAGAAAGATGACGAGGGGGGAGCAATGGCTAGCTAGCTCAGCTTAACTTGTGTAAAAACTCGGGGAAAAAAAAAAAAAACTCCCTCTCTCTCTCCTTCCTTCCTTCCTTCCTTCCTTCCTTCCTTCCTTCCTTCCTTCCTTCCTTCCTTCCTTCCTTCCTTCCTTCCTTCCTT
>JAJDFF020000033.1:0-54487 GCA_021527025.2 Geoglossum cookeanum
TTCGTAGCCTCGCCGAGACGACCGTCTGATCGTGAACCCGTACGAGCACCTGCGACCACTCACCTAGATCCTTAACACCATTGATTCATTGCCTATGAGATATCTATATACACTGCAACTGGCACATTACCGGTACCACAACAAGATGCATATGATAAGGCATCTCAGCACCCCTTACACTTCTTAACTTCTTCTCTTCTCTAGCTTTGAATTATCAAATAGAAGTAGTCCTATCTTGCTTTCCAAGTGCCTAGAATTTACATTCATGATAGTAATCAAAGATGATATTATTCATATATCTTTAGTACATAGCCGGACTGTTTGTGAGGCCTTCCCACAGGACTTTACATTTGTAGGCCCCATACCTTATACAAAATGTAGTTAGTTCCTCGTAGCCTGTATTCATTCATATATGGTAGAATACTTGTCAAATGTTGAGTTTTGTATAGATTTTGGCCCTAGCCAGTCTTGCGAGTATCTCATTGATAAGAGACAGTGGGTATTGATCCTTGCGGATGAGATCATTTAGCTTCTGATAGTTAATGTAGAATCATAGCCCACCGCTTGGTCTTTTCACAAATAGAATGGGAGAAGCAAATGGCAATTAGCTTGAATTAATGAATCCTTATTGGATGTTTTCCTCGAGGAAGCGCTTGGTCTCTTGGAGTTCATGGGTCAACTGGTGATGGAGGTGAGAGTATCCTAAATTTTTAGACCTTTTTGAGCTATCAAATCTAATTTTTGTAAGGCGCTGACAATGAGGCTCTCAAAAGAAGGCTCTCATCTGCGTCGGACTGCCTAAACCGCTTAAAACTTCCAAAAGACTCAATGACATCAGTTCTCTGCGACAATGACGAGACTGCAAGCAAGCAACCGCAAGCATCCCTTGCAAGCATATAATATCTAGTGCATCCAGACTTATGATGGCAACAGTCCTTATTATACAAAGACATCACTACAAAAGCAGCACACTACAAGGATGATACTACAAAAACAGCAGAAACACCCTATTGATGACATTGCCATTACCAGCAGAAGTCAGAACAATGGGTATATAGCTATGAGGTAAGGTAACTAGTATAGAGTCAGCAAAATTATATATTTAAGCAGCCTGCTGCTCATAATAGAATGGGCAGCGATTAGTTCTTCTTCTAAGTTACAATACTGAAAGTACTTCTACTAATTACTTCTTTACCACTGTGATAATCACATTGCCTCCACGAACGTATTACAATTGCGTTATGCCGAAGTTACTCTATCGTTATTATAAGTCGTCATACTACTATATATCCCCAAAACCTATACTATGGTCTTACAATCTTATAGTCATAGGAGCAATGAGGCAACAACTTGTTCAAAGCCTCCTGAGAGAAGACATCTATATAATCGACAAGCTTAAGGGGTAGTATTCTTTTTAGTCATTCAAGTTCTGTTTTGCCGAACTGTTGGGAGTCTTTAGAGCTAGCCTCAAGCTTATGAACTTCAGGTTCGCAAGCCTCAAGCTCATGACTGATTTCAACCAAGGACGTTACGAAGAAAAGATTTTTTTTCCTTCATAGGTTGAGTCAAAAAGCGGCCACAGAAATCCCGCAGATATGAATCAAGGACTTGCTCCATTCAGATGACTTCTCTTTGGTTGGTTAAGTGCTTGCAAAGGTGTTTTGAGTTGTGTGGTCTTTGAGCTCGATCTACTTCATCCTATATGGGTTAACTAATTTGCGCCTCCATGTCCGTAAGTTTGTAGGCTCATATTTAAGACTTCATGGTTTCCAGAACTTGCTCACAGCTATAAGTGCATCCCGTCAGTTCATGTCCTTTTGATGTGGCAAAGTTGCCATTTCTGTCTCGAGATTTTCTTTCATGATAGTTATAATCTTATCCCACTCAACGATTTGCAGCCAATCACTGGGTCATATTAGTTTTCGGCCTTTGTAGTCGATTAGGACATCTGTTTGAACAAACCATTTTCATATGAGTATTATGTCATAGTCTACTAAACTTACCACGAGTATAGGTAACTTGGTTCAGCGGCTGTCTATGAGTAGTGCGAGCTCTAGAGCATGAGTGATTAGGGTAGCCTGCTGTCCGTTGAACTCCTTTACCCTATATAGGTTATCCAATGAGGTTAATTTTACCTGAAGAAATTGTTTTGCCATTCTAACAAACTTAGTATCAATAAATATATGGTCGTTGGCTCCTGTATCAATGAGAAAAGAGGTTTTAATGCCTAGTCCATTATTACTAATTGTATATGGGAAGGTAAACACATTCCTACCTGGTAGTTAGCTTAAATCCACTTCTACAACTTTGATACTGTTCGACTCTAAAGAGGAGAGTTTCTTCAGAGACTCTTGTTTTTTGATTTTTCGAGCTCTCGTAGGGGTTCGGCCGCCAGTGTGGCTACTTTCGCAATGAGAATCTGATTAGTTCGCTCAGTCTTCAGTTTTGAGTAGTCCCGCGATATGTATCCTGATTCGAAACAGTTATGATATTTTAAGTTGGTACTACTAGTCTTCCAATCTACAAGTTGGGCGATATTTGTGTAGTTCATGGTGGTTCAAGGGCAGAATAGCTGCCTCGAGCCTACTTTGTCGGGATCCTCTATGTTCTTCAAGGCCTAGTTTCATCTCTTGAGCCGATTCCGAATCTGCTGCTTAATAGTGATACAATATCATGCAAACTGGCTCGTAGAGACTGTTACGAGCCTCATGAGCTTATTGTGAGGCTCACAAGCTTCATACAAGCTCGCAAGCCCCTATGCAAGCCTTAGCCATGCGCGACAGTACATAGGCCCATCTACGAGCCTTACCGCAAGCCCTTACTACAAGCAGCATAGCTTGCTGACTCAAACTCAGGCCTGACCTCATTGTGAGCCTAACTGCTCATCATTATCCTGCGAATCTGGGCACCGTGACGTCATCCAGCTCAAGGCACCCAAATTGAAAGTTCGAGAACTATTTTTCTACATATATAAACTCGAGGTCTCCTTCTGAACCTCCTCTTCTCTTTAGCTTTGAATTGTCAAATAGAAGTAGTCTAATTATACTTTCCAAGCATCTAGATTCTACGTTCATATAAGGGGTGCCGAGATGCCTCTTCGCAGGCGTCTTGTCGTGGTACCAGTAGTGTATCGGTCGCAGTATATATAGACGTCTCGTAGGCAATAAATCAATGGGCAGGCAGTTAGCTGCACCGTCAGAGTGCTACAGACGATCCGTAGGAGCATCAGTTAGGTTTCTAGTGATGAAAGACAAGGTTAAGGTGACTTTTTGATAACTGCTTAATAAGAACTAATCGCTGAACCCCAAAGGGCTGTTAGCAATGAAGCTAAATACATGTCGGTCATGTGCCGTTGGCAGACCACCTACAGCCCTCAGCTAGCTGGCGTTTGCTATATAAGCGACCTTTACAGTTCATGACAGAGACATCAGGATTGTTATTGTAAGGCGTTGACAATGAGGCTCTCAAAAGAAGGCTCTCAGCCACATTGGACTACCCAAGCCGCTTATGGCTTCCAGAAGCCTCAATGACTGTAGGAAATACAGGGTTTCGCGCGCATGTAGCTCAGCTGCAGCTGGGTTACAAATGAGAATGGTTCTATTAATGAGTGTGTATCGTACTGTACATTAAGGAGAAGAACGTGTGTAGACACGGGTAGTGAAGACTTTTTCCCGCTAGTCATCCGGGCTAGGCAAATAGGAGCCACGCAGATTGGCTGGCTCCTATTCGCCGCCACGGAGTTGACTCGGGTAGTTCCGCCTCACCTGTACTATCGCGAACACAAGTCTTGCGGTGATGTTCCAACACTGGCAGTCTCTTCTTTGTGGGCACGCTGGATACCGTCAAAGCCGCAAGTAGCTAGTAGCTATGTATATAGATTAATTGCCCTCGGCCTCGCCTCATCGTTGCTCTCCTCTGCCACGGCTAGTCCTTCCGTGATACCCATCCTTCTACCCGGATTGTCGCCTCGTTGTTGGTTATGAACCGCTCTAGAGATCGGTTCGGTGTAGCCTTCGTGAAAGCATTGGCGAGGTTATCGTCGCCATAAATCCACCTTACTTCGTGAAGTTTGCGGCGTTCATATGACTGGCGTAGCGCCATGATGTCAATCATTAATCGCTTCTCCTTTGTAGTCCCTAGTTTCACCAAGTATTCATATAGGGAATACGAGTCGGTACAAACGATTGTCGGCACACGTGGGAGGTTCAGGCGTGCAAACACCATTTGGAGGGTTGTCGCAATGGCATATGCCATATCGACACCCGTGACCATTCCGTAGACCTCCGAGGCGAGTACACTACGGATGACTCGTTTTGACTTCGTGCTGCTGTAGTGGATGATGTTGCCGTGAATGGTGAATTCGTTGTGATTATCAATTGTAGTCTCATTCGCAAGGACGATCACGAACCCGAGCTGTGAGGTAAGGTCCCGATTATTTGCAAAGGAGCCGTCCACGAAGACAAACAGCTTGACCGTAGGTAGGTCTAATGAGATATATGCAATTCCACGGCCTTCTGACTCCATTTGCCAGCAGATCCGTTTGTTGAGGGCCCTGATATCATCGTGGGTTGGGTCCTGATGTTGAGCAGCGCTCAATAGGTCGAAACAGGCCTCTGGCTGGCATATCGATGCGATGTATGCACCGCGAGCACGCTGCTCGACGTACTGTTGCTTTGCGTCGAGTGCATTGACATCGATTAGCTGTAATCTTCTGCCCTGTCCCTTCTGCTGTAGCGTTACTGTACTGCCGTCCAGCGTGATAACTCCTCTATTGAATGTCAGAGGTTCGTCGATGGTAAGCCTCTGCTTAGGTTTGGCACTAAAGGCAGCTGCTTTTAGCTGTTCGTCCTCCCGTGTTAGAGTCCGTGAGAGTGGTCGCAGGTGCTCGAGCGGGATAACGGTCAGACGGTCGCTTCGGCAAGGTTACGAACTAGTAGTTCGTATGCGTGTTCGAGGTTCGTAGTAGGTATATAGTAGGTTTATTCTAACGATGGTCTATGTACAATAGGTGCGTTGACCGATGAGGTTGCAAGAAGCATCCTCGTCGGTCTTCTTAAGGGGTTCGTGAGCTGCGAACCTTGGCGGAGCAAGCAAGGCTCGCTCCGCGGTCTGAGCTCTCGTGGGCCCGTTACATCCCGTCTTGAGAACTTTACCATCGATAATCCTAGCATATCGTCGGTCTGCATTCCGATGAGTGCAAATTCATAGTTTTTGGCGTCCGAAATTAATAGGCACGGGTCGTATGTCGAAGTCACTATCTGGAGCTTCTTCAAGTGGTGGTTATGGTATATTGCCCACCAGTGGGTTCCTACCTCCGCGATGCCGTACAGGGGCTTAACCACCTGCATTACTGTTCCTTTCGGGTGCTTGTGGCGAATCTGCACTGGTGGGTAAGCTAGGATCTCGCGGTTTAGGCCGGTTTTTGATTGGACATATGCCTGCGTGATATCCCTAATCCATGCAATCATGCCTGATTTTAACATTGATGGCATGATCGCGAGGATTAAACGCTGGCTCGCACACTGTATTGTCAGTGCCTGCGTGAGTATCATTTCTTTTCCGTCGTCGGCATATCCTTGGATGACAAGCCTCGATTTTTTGTATAGTGTTGCCGTAGTCTTGTTTTTGATCTCGTTCACGATTCTCGATCTGAAGATGCATCCTGTATGGTGTTTTTGCTCATCTAGCTTAATAAATCTAAATACCCCCTGTGCCATAAGACTGTCTATCTCTCGTTCGGTAGATTCTTCGAATGGAGCGCCGGGCGTGGTAATTTTGCCTTCCGCTCGTAGCTGGGCCGCAAGTACGGCATCCGCCTGCTCCTTGCTTGAGAGGAATGCCTCGGATACGTCGGTTTCCTGGGTGAAGACTTGGGGCCGGATCTTGCGTGGCCGTCCTCGTCCACGCTTTGGCTGGGGGGTCTCCATTGAGGTATTGCCTCCTTGCCCTGATGCCTGATTTTGATTGGGTGCTAGGGCTACAACTCGGATGGTTTCACTATCTGGATCCTCCGTTTCTGCCATTTCCGTAGCTAGGTCCTCTGTCTGGGTTGCTTCCGCGGCCTGTGGTTTTTCTATAGCCGGGTCCTCTGCCCGTGTTGCTTCTGCGGCTGGGTCCTCGTAGTATGGTTTTACTACAGTAGATCAAAAGGTCCTGCGCTTGCCATTTATATTCACCATACAGTCCTCATTGTCTATTGCAACAAGTTCATATGGTCCTTCCCAGCCATTCTTCTCTCGCCATACCCTGACGAGTGACTGTAATGGTAGTTGGGTAGTGTTTGAGGTGCTCAGGCCGTTTCGAGCTGCCAGCGCCTCGTTGACCTGCCGTGCGGCATAGAGCTTACGAACTGCCTCAGTGGCTTTTTGGATGGCTAGGGCACATTGTCTCAGCGTAGCTGAGGGTGCTGAGTCCTCAGTAATCCGCGGGTAGGCACCAAAGACGAGTAGAGTAGGTATAATTCCGTCCGGGCCTGCTGTGTCATTGATTGCCTTAATAGCCATCTGTAGTGATACTTCCGGGCTTGCTGACGGGTCCTCACTACGTAGAATTTCGTAGGCACGTCGTAAAGGAGCATGGTATCGTTCAACTTTTCCAATACTATGGTGAGCTTCAATTGGGACCTCCTTGAGTGATATGGTCATTTCTTTGGCCTATTGCCTGAACTCTATTGATCGAAATTGAGTTCCTGCATCCGTGATAATCCAATCCGGCGGCCCCTGATACACGTTGATCCAGCAGAGGCGTAGGCTCTCCCAAACGTGCTTTGCTGTAATGTCCCTCAAGAATCGAGCTGCATTGAAGGATGTGGCGATATCTACGACGTGGAGGGTAGGCCGGTTGCCGTCTAGGTACATGATATCAACGGAAATCTCATGATTAAATTCGCAGTCGTCACGGAATGTAAATTTGAAACGAGCTGGGCGTGCTGCATTCATCTGGCATTGGTGGCACACTCTATTTAATAACTCTAGCGCTTTGATCTCGACCGGGTGTCCCGCCCTCTGGAGGACTCTGTGGAGTTGCGCGACGGACGGGTGGCCGAAACGGCGATGGAGGCGCCTCAATTCCACTTCCGTGAGGTAGTTGTGGGCCAGGGCTTTTTCTATAGTTAGTTCTAATCATGGATGCCCCCATTTGCGTACCACCGGTATAGCGCGATCTCCTTGTTGTAAATAGTTTCGTAGGTTGTCGAATTTAATTCCGAGTCGATCCATATCCTGCAGGCATAATAAGAATGGTGTATCGGCCAGGATGATGTGAAAGTCGATTGTGACTAGTGGTGTAGGGACTGTGGTCGTGCTTATGGATTCCAACGCATTTCCGCCGCCGAAACTGATGGTAGCCTTGCCGGCCGTCGTTCTGTCTAGCGTGATTGATGGTAGCTCCTGCTGTAGGGCTCGGAATTGGGGGTGGCCAGCTGTTGATACGCCCGCAGCTCCAGAATCCGGCATAATACCATGGAAGGTCATCGCTGAATATCTGCTTTCCGGCATGAAGTTGACCACATGGGGTTCTGCCTTTCGTTCTTCGAACGGGTCCTCTTTCGTCAGTCCGTGGCAGACTGCCCTGTCCGCAAGCAGCATGGTCATTTTGTAGGCATCAGCGTGAACTGCATTCGTGAAAAATTGGCTATAAAATTGACTATCCTCCTCCTTTTCCTCTTGTGCTTCGTCCTTCTCAGTCCCCTGGAAGAACTGAGCAATGTTGTCATCTTGGTCGTCGTCCTCGATGCCCTCGATGCCCTCGTGCCAGGCAAGGAACTGTGCGTAGGTTGACGCCGATTTGTCCTTCGTGAACCGGTTTTCCTTGAATCGGTCATACGCCTGACGTCGTTCCTCTGCCGGGTGGGTTGTTGACCAGCAGCCTGGTTTTCCACATACGTAGCATTTCTTGCCCGTCCGGCCCGTAGTAGAATTACCATTATTGCAATGTGCTCGAGCCTGTCTATTTCCGAAGCATGAGGCTCGGCTACCTCCCCTGTAGGTTCTGTCAGTCCAGAACTGTTGGGGTTCGTCGTGGCATCCAGCCGTAAATTGTCGTGCCTCCATGTCCGTAGCCAGGCTGATCGCGGACCGTAACTGACTGCAGATGCCTTCTAGGGTCGGTGCTGAGCTGTAGAGGCATAGGGCACACTCTTGAACTCCTCGGCATGCGTTTAGGATTTGGGTACGCAGTAATTCCTCGGATGCTCCCATTGATGATAAAGCTCGCTGAATTTTTGCGAGTTTGTCGAATAGTAGTTCTAGGCATTCGGTTTTCGGTTTTCCGGGGTTCTCACAAATTATCTTCGATAGGGTGGTATTGCGCCAGTCAGACAGGTACATTTGGCTGCATTCTTCGTTCTCGAAGTGTGCCTTGACTCGGCTGACCATGTCCTGGAGGTTCCGGGGCTCCGGGATGCCACATAGTCGGTCATAGTAGAAGGTGAGAGCGCGGCCCTTGAGCATTGTAGGGAACGCATTACTGTATTGCCCCTGTAGGATGCTGAGACGACAGCAGCAATTGTAGAATATTAGGAGCTTTGATTCGATAACCTCGTACGTATCTCCGCCGTACTTCATGTCGTCGCTAGCATATAGCTTTACGAGGTCCGCGAGCTGCTTCGTGGTCTGTGAAGCTTGTAGGGGGTTATGGCATGGCACTGTGGTGTCTCTTGTGTAGTAGGGACCTGGGGTAATTGGTGAAGCCCCATGCTGTCCCTGCTACTGTATCCCGAGCAGCCACAAGGTAGGTATATGCCCATTTGATTGTGTAGTCTGGGGTACCTGTGGCGCCGGGGTAGATGGTGGTTGCCATGGCTTGCTAGCTGTCCGGATGCTGGATGCGAATTCCGGGTTTTCCATGTTCTGGCAAAATTCTACATTCCGGTCCATGTACGTATTAATCTCATCTGTGGTCCAGATCCGGAAAGCTGGTCGTTTGGCAGCGCGCTCCAGATTCGCTGTAATCCGGGCGCCGTCGGTGTCGACAAAGACACCATTTGCGAGTAGGTAGGTACGAAGGTATTTTACCATTTGTGATGGGACCTGGGCCCATTTATCCTTATCCCATTCTTCGAACTTGTCTGCGAACTTAGACTAGAGTGCTTGTGTCGTAATTCTCTTTCGGTGCCAGCATTCGATTAGGAAGCCAATGTGGCCGCTGACCTGCTGCGGTGTTGGTGAATCGAGATTGTCAAATTCCGTGAGTTTACCCCAGATGGTAGGGTCTACCTCCCCTTGAAGTGCTTGGGGTATCGGGGTCTCGATGCCGTGGTTGCTCGAGGTCTCGGATTGGGCGGGTTAGCTATCTGCTAATCCAATTATCGACTCCATTTTTGCTCGTGGTATGCTCGAGGCGTTCGGGCGTTCGTAGAGTGCTCGCGGGTATCAAGTCGAGCAGGTTCTCTCGCGAGAATCGTGAACGAGAGGTTATGCGTGATGGACGCTCCGGTGGCTGGTCCTCCGGATTTGAGCTTCTCTCGGCTCCTTAGACAGACTGTTTCTGAGGCAGTCTAAATGGTGGTCTAGAGGGAGCTCGTTAGCACAGTATCGCCAGGGAGAGCCGGGTTTCGACTGGGTCCTAGGGTCACTGTCTCCTCCAATGTCCTTGCTGATCTGTGGATAGAAGCCGAGTTACGACTTGCAGTGGTTGCGTTTGCTACCACTGATCAGTGTAGGAAACACAGGGTTTCGCGCGCATGTAGCTCAGCTGCAGCTGGGTTACAAATGAGAATGGTTCTATTAATAGGTGTGTATCGTACTGTACATCAAGGAGAAGAACGTATGTAGAGACGGGTAGTGAAGACTTTTTCCCGCTAGTCATCCGGGCTGGGCAAATAGGAGCCACGCAGATTGGCTGGCTCCTATTCGCCGCCATAGAGTTGACTCGGGTAGTTCCGCCTCACCTGTACTATCGCGAACACAAGTCTTGTGGTGATGTTCCAACAATGACATCAGTCCTCCACAATAACAATGAGACCACAAACAAGCAACTGCAAGCATCCCCTGCAAGTATATAACGTCCAACTCGTCTAGACATATGACAGAAACTGTCCTTATCGGACAAAGACATTACTATGAAAGCAGCACGCCATAGGGACAATGCTATGAAAATAGCAGAAACACCCCATTGACAACATTGCTATTACTAGCAGAAGTCAGGATAATAGGTATATAGTTATAAGGCAAGGTAGCCGGCATAGAGTTGGCAAAACCATGTATTTAAGCAGTCTGCTGCCTATAGTAGAATGGGCAGCGATTAGTTCTTCTTTGAAGCTACAATACTGAGAATACTTCTACCAATTGCTTCTTTATTACTATGATAATCACATTGCCTCTACGAGTACATTATGATTGCACCACGCTAGAGCTACTCCATCATTATTATAAGTCATTATACTACTATATATCCCCAAAACCTGCGATACGATCTTACAGTTATAGTATATGGTAACTGACTCTTGAAGTTTTCATGTTAACTTGTTATTCAGGTCATCTTTAAGGTCCCACAGGCTTACATGGCTATTGGCAATATTTTATAAGAATATGGCATGGAACTCCTGGAAGGTCTGTCTTTTCTTTATGATAAGGTTCTTGAAGACTTATTGGACATTCCGCTTCTTGTTCAAGTTATTGTAAAGCTCTTCAAGATGAGAGTTTGTGGCATTAAGGCGGAGCGATAGTAGGGCCAGGGCCTTACCACTTATATGTTCAGCAACATATATAATCTTGAGTTCCTCTATTGGGTATGAATCTGCGTTGTCTCAAAGCTTGTTTTTTATCTATATTATCCAATTGTCAAAAGTAGTACTATCTTTACTGCTACCTTCGAACAATGGTGGGTCGGGGAGCTTGACGATACGTTGAGTGTACTTAGGGGTTGGTGAGTTGGACGGGATGTATTCGAGAAGCTCTGCGATAAACTTGTTGAGAATTACTTCACTTTTTTGAAGGGTTTGTTTCATTTCTTGCAACTGGTTGTGGTAGTTCTCACTGTAGGCTCGAAGGTCTCAAGTCTTCGAAATTAGTTCAACAATGTAACGGAGCTACAAGAGCTCGAACCACAGAGCAAGCCTTACTTGCATTGCCAAGGTTCGCGGCTCGCAAACCCTTTAAGAAACCGACGAGGATGCTTCTTGCAACCTCATCGGTCAACGCACCTATTGTACATAGACCATCGTTAGCATAGACCGACTATATATACTACGAACCTCGAACACGTACACGAACCACTAGTTCGTAGCCTCGCCAAAACAACCGCCTAATCGTGACCCCGTACGAGCACCTGCGACCACTCACCTAGACGCTAACAGACAATCTCTTTGTAGAGTATATTTGGATGCTCTAGTAGATCCTAAAATTTGGCCTTTATAAAGGCAGAGTTCTTGTCCTTATTAGCCTTTTGATAAGGGGTTTTTATATAGCTTGTAGGGTCAGTAAGGTACTTAAAGGTATTGGAAGATTTATCTGAAGTCTCGGATATGGATATGTGGCTGGTAAGTCTATTGTCAGCGTCTTGAGCTATATCATCTGTTTTTTTATCTTGTGCATACTTTTACTTTGTGGTGGCCTAGCCTGCTTTGAAGCTTTTTTCTTCGTAGGTTCGTTAGAACTCAGTTTGTCGTTTTGCTTGTTTTATGGTATTTGTCTGACTCAGGGAGTGCTATGTCGAGTTAGGACTACATTCGTCAAGACCGATTGAAGATATGGTATATTTGAAATCTGTTCATTAGATTGCTTGAAGGTTGAGTGAGCTTTGAATTATGTTATGAACATAGAATCTAGGTGATTGGAAAGCATGGTTAAACTACTTCTATTCAGTGATTCAAAGCTAGAAAAAAGAGGAGGTTTAGAAGGAGATCTTGAGTTTATATACATGTAGAAGAATAGCTCTTAGACTTCTAATTCAGATGTCTCAAGCCGAACAACATCGTGGTGCCTGAACCTGCAAGATAATGACGAGCAGTTGGACTTACAATGAGATTGAGCCTGACATTGAGCCTGCAAGCTATGCCACTTATAGTAGGGGCTTGTGATGAGGCCTATAGATGAGCATATGTATTATTACATATAGTCAAGGCTTGCATAGAGGCTTACGAACTTATATGAGGTTCGTGAGTATCATAATAAGCTCATGAGGCTCACAGTGATGTGGCTTATGCTGTGGCTCGTATTACAACTCATACTGCGGCTTGTAATACCTGCGACTCGTAATATCTACTTGGTAATTGAAGTTACAAAATACAAAGTAGTCAATAACTTTCTATATTTGATTGAACTTCTATTTTCAACTACTTTCAACTAATTAGATAAATAATAGTATATTAAGTCTAGAAACTATCTTTCAAGTAATTTTAAGATAATTAAACTAAGAAAAATACTTTTGTCAAATTATTGCCAACTATTATAGTAGAGATAAATAGTTTACTCTTTACTAAATCAAGCAACAGTATCAATAGAGAAATTGTTCTGATAGACAAGTTTGCCTCTATCTGAAGATTCATTCTTGTAAATAACAAACTTGATTTTGAAAACAATTCAACAGAAAAATCACTAACTCCAGAGGAGATCACCAAAGAACTAATGAAGATTCTACATAAGTAAGGTTCTGTTTGCAAAAAAGAAAGAAATGCTATCCAGCACAAGTTATCAATTGCTTTACTACTAGTTTATTCTCAGGCACATAAGTCAGCATACTTGTGTTTAATAGCTCTTCAATACTATCAATGACTCTTCGATCATATCAATAGCTTTTGTACTCAAGTCCCTCCATAGTAATGTTCGGTGAGTCGATCTCCAAGGCTGTCAAGAAGGCAGCAGAACAAGCGATCGATTCCGCGTCGAGTTTATCGGTGGTGGGGAGCTCACTAGCAATGTATCCCGCGTTCCGATTAGCAAGGAGAGCGAAGGAGCGGGGCATGTCGATTGGTGTTTTAAATCTTGGGGGGGGGGGTGAGGGGGAAGATGTGCTTTTGATGGAACAGTTGGGTTTGCGATCTACAAGGGAAAATAATTGAAAAGGCCATCAAGACAGCAAGCTACATTGACGGGCAGATGACTTCTTCCCACGACCACGAGTTGCTCCGGCAATGGCTCGGTCTCATGGTCATGCACGATGACAATCCTAAGCATCTGTTGCCCGCAGTCCAAGCTTTTCAAGACCTCATTGAATCTGATACAATCGTTTTTATGCACGCGTCGTCCATGTTTGAGCAAGTTCCCCTAGAGAGCCCGTACGACAAGGACCCTCTAGGTCGACCACAGCTCCGCTGCTACAAACATATGCTTCAAGTCTTGAACCATGTCATGACCAGTGCACCGAAATGGGATACCTTTGTCCACAAAATGGGCTGGATCGGCTTTCCCATAAAAGTGGTGCTCAACTGGCCCATGTCTACGCCGAGTGGGAAAGCGTTCTTCCTCAACGAGAAAGTCAACGCTGCCCTGAAGAGGATACTGGATACGTGGGGCGATTACCTCCGTTCCCCGGCTTCTACCAACGTACTGTCTACTGAGCATGGCTGGTTGAGTGCTACCGCGCTGGAGGCTTTGGTCGGCGAAGCCAGCGCAGGCACAACAGAACCGTTGACGTTTGAGCAGCTGTTTGTCTGTGACCCTTTTCTCCCGTTCTATGGGTTCACGTCCTGGGACGACTTCTTCACCAGGAAATTCCGACCAGAGGCACGGCCCGTCGCCAGTCCAGATGATGCAGCCGACTCCACCGCTTCCCCTAACCCTCGTAGTGTCATCGTCAATTGCTGCGAATCCCGGGCTTATCGACTGGCGAAAAACGTTGCAAAACGCGATTGCTTCTGGCTGAAAGGTCAGCCATATTCTCTGATCGATATGCTAGCCAACGACGAGTACGCAGACCGCTTTGTCGGGGGTACCGTTTACCAGGCCTTTCTCAGCAGCCTCAGCTACCACCGCTGGCATAGTCCCGTCAGTGGTACAGTTGCCAAAACTTGCATGGTAGCCGGCACTTACTTTTCCAAGGCATTGTCCCAGGGCTTTGGCTCGATCCACACTTCGTTGAGACCGTCGCAAGCATACCTGGCCGAGGTTGCCACTCGAGCCATCATTTTTATCGAGGCAGACAACCCCGATATTGGACTCATGTGCGTTATGCCCGTCGGGATGGCAGAAGTATCGACGTGCGAGATTGCGGTCAGCAAAGGTCAGCGGGTTTGCAAGGGCGAGGAGCTGGGAATGTTCCACTTTGGGGGGTCTACGTATTGCCTCATCTTCAGACCCGAGGCGGATCTCGACTGGGTGCCAGCGACGCGGATGGTGCCGCCAGCGGGAGAAAAGCAAAAGGTGATTCCGGTGAACAGCAAGCTCGCAGTTGCCAGATCGCAGAGGGGATAGGAAATAGGATAGGATAGTGTGTGTCTAGTAGTAGTGGTAGTGGTAGTGGTGGTGGTGGTAGTAGTAGTAGTAGTAGTAGTAGTAGTAGTAGTAGTAGTAGTAAATATGACTTATAACTCCTCTACCCGTAGTATATTACCATCAGGACCTGACAGAAAAGGTCCACCGACATAGTCAGACCTTTTCTTCCATCACATGTCCAAAAAAAAAGCACACACACAGAGGCTGCGGTCTGATGGCGTTTGTGGTGGGAAGAACAAAATTCGTGCCTGCATAAATAAATAAATCTTGGGTTTGGAATCTGGAAGGATGGGGTGTGGCGTGTGCGGTGTGTGGTGCGTGTGTGGTGTGGGTGTGGTTAGTTTGTGTGGTACGGGCGTGTATGTGTGTGGTTTGTGTATGTGTATGTGTGTTGTATATGTGTATGTGCTTACATGAATAACGTTGGAAGTAATAATACCGGCACCAAGACGGGGGGGAAAGAACAAACCCCTCTCCTCCCCCCCCTCCCAAAAAATGTTGTGGATTAAAAAAATAAAAAAAATAAAAAAAATAAATAAAAAAAATAAAAACAAAACCCGCACTAATTTATTTTATTTTTTATTATTATTTTTATATTTTATTCCATACAAGTCGAGTCGCGTTACAAGAATCTCGCGTTTATAGGAATTATCGCGCTATAAGAATATGAATAACGCGGCTCCACCCCGATCCTGGGCTCCTACTATAGGAATGGAGTCCATTGCCCCGACCACATTCTTTGTAACGCGACTCGACTGTATATTTAAAATTTTCTTAATCATTCTATTTTTGATTTTATTTTAATTTTTATATTTATAATTTTCGCTATCATTCTATTTCTATTTCTATTTTTTATTTTAAATTTTTTTTTAATATTTAAAAATTTCTCTACCATTCTATTTTTTGTTTTTTTCATTTTAATTTTAATTTTTTATATTTAAAATTTTTTCGCTATCATTCTAATCTCTATTTTTTTTTTTAAATTTTATTAAAAGAAATTTTTAAAAAAGAGAAATAAAAAAAAAAGGTAAAAAAAAAAATAAAAAAAAAAATAAAAAATTTCAACCCCCCCGTGTCTTACTTGACAAAACAGACAAACAGACTCTCCTATTGATTGGCAGTGTAAGATGCTACTACTACGTGGGGGACAGTGTGGGAAACCATCTAAGCTCGACTTCGATGGCCTTGTGTTGACTCAATTGCCCCATCCCCCTCCTACCCACCCCACGCAGTTTAGTAGTTTCGAGTTGCCCTCTGTCGGGATTGGGATTCAAGGCTAGGATCACCCAAGGCTAGCTAGCAACCTCCCCCCCGGGGGGGGCTAGTAAAACCCCCAGGGCTGCTCCATTCAGCAGCAAGAGCAAGGCCATGAAAAAACCCAGCGGAATAAATAACCGGTTGATAAGACTATCTACAGGCACAATAAATAGACTTTCCCCGAACCAATAAAAATTACCATTAGACCCCAACACGAAAGAGACCGCCTACTCCCACTCCCACTCCCACGTGCCGCCCCGCGGCTCTGAAACTTGTTTCAGCACTCGGAAGAAAACACCGGCCGCTGTGTTTGGGGGAGGCTAATCAGCACCGAAACGTGTAAAATGCGGCGCCGGAGAGCTGGCTCTGTGCACTAGCCGTGCCGTGTTTGGTTGCCACACCCGCCGCTGCGCCGTGGGGTGCTGGCTGCCTTACGTCACAGCGCCCACCCGGTATCGTCCGCCTTTTTACGTGAAATCGGCGTCACGGCCCACGCCGCCCACGCCGCCAACGCCGCCCACACGCCACCACCACCTCCTCCTGCTGACTGGCAAGTCGCCGCCACCCATGACCGCTGCTTTGTCATCGCGCCTCTGGCCACCGTCCACCGCCCCCTCGGCTGACAAAGACTGCGCTGCCAGGCAAACTCGCTGGTCGTGTCACTGGCTTGTCACTTGCCACCACTCGTCACCATCGCTCCTCACCACCGCTCCTCACCACCGCTCCTCACCCCTCGCCACTCCTCCTCCGTCACTGGCTGTTGGGGAGGGGCTACAAATCCACTGTGGCACTAGCACCTCCGCGTGTGGCAGTCGTAGCGGTACCGGCCTCAGCCTTGGCCGCCATCCGCTTGCTCGCTGCTGCGAGGTCGCACACCAGTTGGTCGATGCTTTGGCCTTCGGTCTTGAGCTCCTGCAGAGTCCGGTCGAGGTCGTTTGTCTTCTGTCGTAGGCGTATGATCTCGTGTCGCAAATCGTCCGGCTTGGAGGAGAACATAATGTCACCAAGGGCCATGGTTAGTGTTCCTGTGGGTGGGTCTGAGGGGCTTTGTGTTGCGAGGGTTGCCTTTGAGCTGCCGTCAGGGACATGTGGTTTCTTGTCGCCGACTAGGTATTCCTCCTTATCCATCTCTAGCTGTTTTATTCGCTGCTCCATCTCTTCCTTCTCTTGGTCCCATTTCTCCCTTTCGGCCTTCCATTTCTTCCTGGTTGTTAAGGTCTGCGACTCTAGGAGGTTTGCCTGCTGTATAATGCTGGTATACTGTCCTCCGCCGGCAATGCTCATTTTGTTAGCCACGTCCCTTTGTTCGAGAAGGTCCTCAACCTGCTTCTCAAAAGCGTCACATTGTGCCTGTAGTCTGTTGCGTTCTTCAGTGAGATTGTTGATTTCCGCATCGGAGACCTGGAATTTCCTCTCTAGCGTCGCACAGCGCATTTGTGACCGTTGGTATGCAGACAGGAGGCGGTCGTGCTCGGTCTGGAGGGTCTGGAGTGCAAGGGACTTGGTGCCTACTTGGTGCTGTAAATCGGATAGGTGTGCGGCGAGAGCGGCTTGCGGAGACGGCTGCGATGATGGCTGCGACGACGGGGATATGGGTGGGAGTGTAGGATTACCTGAGAAGCCCAGTGATGACGCCGACGAAATCGCTCGCATATTGGGTAGCGTTGCCTGCATCGGCGATGGAAAATACCCTGAGTTTGGCGATTGCATTTTGGAGCTTTGGGGCTGAGCAGTCGCAACGTCGCCAATAAAGGACCTTCGGCGTTCTCGTAAAGATGGTGATGGTGCCGACTCTGATGCCCTAGAGCTCTCATCTACTGACGGGTGCTGCCCCCTTCCCAAGGAACTATCTCGCTCCTTTTCAATGTCTAATCTCCTCCTCATGGTTTCTATATTGGGTGACTCGGGACCAACATTCCCATAAGTACTAGACAAATTGTAGGTTTGTGGCGTGCGTGTCATAGCGGTCTTGCGTGCCATCCCTTTCGATTTGAGAATAGTTAGGATACACTCTAGAGATTTAGTCACTCCATCCATCGATGCGCCGGGCTTCTATAGAAAAGAATAGTTAGGTTTTGGAAATTTCGCAGTAGAACTCGCGGTGACGATTTACAGACTTGGGGAGGGGTAGTAGAACTTGCCGGTATGGAGGTCAAGAGTTCCTGTCTGAGCTGCAAGAACCCAGAAACCAACTCCTTTAGTACCTGTCGGACCTGCTTGCAATCCTCACACTCTTGCACAACCTCCCCACCGATACTAATCCCTTCCGCGGGCACCGGTTCACTTAGGCACTGTCCTGGGTCGTATTCCGGGCCTGAGCCAGAGACCGCGCCAATAGATATTGCGGATGGCCCTTTATTCCCATCCCCAAGCATTGGTGAGGACTCTAGCGTGATAACTTAGAAACTCTTCATGAAATTCTATCCCGATACAAAGAGATTATAAATACCTGCCTGTAGCAATACAACCCCCGTCAAAGATGCTTCGTTAATCGGCGAAACACGAGAGCCGCGGCTCTGCTCATACTCATATCGGGGTCGTTTGGCGGAGTTAGGGAACGGCGATGCTGACCTCTGAGCAGCCTCTATGGCGGGTTCCGACTTGGGAGGAGGGTGTACCGCGTTGTGGGCGGCAGACAGTGCAGGAGATGAAGGATTGCCTGATGGAATAGGAGGAAGCCTTCTGCTATCTGGCGAGGACGACGAAGACATATCACTCTGCCGCTGTAGTTGTAGTTGTAGCGGAGGTGGAGGTGGAGGTGGAGGTGGAGGCGGAGGCGGGGGTATATGCATGGTGGAGACCGGAGTCGACATTGGATACCATCGCGGTGTCTGTTCGCTGCTGCCTTTGTCTTCCCATGGCCTCTTCCAATTGCTGCCGGCAGCCATTGCTCCTGAACAGCATCTCAGACCCTGCACCACCATCTACCATTCGTGATATCTCTTCAAGCTCCTGGCAACCTATGTCTTCCGCAGACACGAACGGCTTGGGCAATCCCGATTTTGAACTTGCTGGAGGTGGTAGGAAACACCGTGTCCTGCCCAACGGGAGAGACCTCGCTTTTTTGAAGAGAAACTACCGGTGCTAATCACAGGGGGATGCAATCATACGAGTAGTGCGAAGGCCGAGCAGAGTATAGCACCATCAAACGGTCAACCACGGTGTACAGAGGGCCCTACCAGTCGGTATTCGATCGGCAGCGTAAGTTCAACGAGGTATCACATTATTTCTAAGGGTCTGGTTGGCCGGACGAACTTGGGCTAGGCTCGACGGTTTTGGGGGCTGACTGCGCAGATAACATACATAGTAGGAGGATAACCTCAGCAATCACTAGTCCCTCGGGGATGAGTCGGGGGACAGTAGAGATAATTTCGTTCATAAAGACAGCACCCCGTGCCATCCAGGACAAGGATTGGCTCGGTGCAGACACGCCCGGGGGGGGGGAGAGGAAACGACGGGCTTGCTGAGTGTATTTTGAAGGGAGGACTCTTGATGGGACTTGTTTCGTGCAAGTGTGTCGCTGAGGCGGCTGCTGGGCTGCTGCTGGGCTGCTGCTGGGCTGCCTGGATTACAAAGAAGGATTTGTCAGGGCGCAGCTTTCGGCATCCAGGACCCTTGGCGAAGGCTATTGTACGTACGGCAGCCGAGCCTCAAGCTCACATCTCGCAGCCCGCCGTTTGGCCAGGCGTTTACTACGGACGGGGGCGCGTCGCGCGTTCTTGTTTAGCATCGACTCCGTACTATGGTAGATGGTGCTGTCCATGGCAAGTACGGGGTACCGTGGTTACACAATCGGATCGGCCGCACAGCAGCGGGCTGCCGTATTCGTACGCGCTGCTGCGCTATGTGGGGAGGCACATATGCAATCCTACCGTGCGTTTTAGCAGATTGGCCCACTGGAGCAACGCAGTCGCCTCCTACACGCTCTGTATGTACCGTGTATGTACCGGAATGCCGTATTCTCCCCGGCGGGCTTTGGGTTGTGGGTGCGCTGTTGGGTGCGCTGTTGGGTACGCAGTTGGATGCAGTCGGACCCGGGTCGTGCACGGCCCTGCTGGCAGACAAGAGGCTAGCGGCCGTAGTGCCGAAACGAGGCTGGTGATGTGATCACCACATCGTTACGTAAGACGCCATATAACGGGAGTGGTTTCACCACCCTACCGTATTACGTAAGCCCCTTAAGAATAGCGGCCAGTCATCCCCACCCGCCCTGGCATGGGGCAGCGGGTTCAAACGAGGCCAGTACAAGAAATTCACTAATCGCACCGGGAAGTTGCATTTACGAGCCAAGCATATGCCTCAAGCAGTTCGCATGGTTTCTTGCTTCCGCCCACGAGAGCCCGTGTCCAAGTTTTCTACCTCCTGAAAACATGACTTGTATGCCAGTCCTATGTACTCTGTAGATAGCCCTTGCCGTGGGGCATCCATATTCCTTGTTTGCCTCCACTTTCCTTATCCGTGGTTGGGGCGGAGTCTGCCTTATCAGGTCCGCTGTCGATCTCGGCCAAGAGTTCCGCGACTTTTTCAGAAACCCAGCAGGATTCACGCGCTACTATTGCACGCTCCATACCCCGCATAATGTCTAGCTCCTGTAGCATTCCCTCCACCAGGTACCTGCAACGTGCTACAACGAGTGCTAGGCTCGAACCGGCAGGAGAAGATCTGACGCCATCAAGATCCTGCAACCAGAACCCTAATTTTCGGGACAAAGTAGCCGTTTCATCCCTCCACCCGTTCCCAAGACCATCAACAAACTTCAGCTCGCCTACGCTGCTAAACGCGCTACCGCCGCGCCCGCGAGTTTCTTGGATCTGCTCAATCCACTCGATCCACCACTCAAAGTTCTTTACAAGACGAGCGTATTTCCCCCCGGCGTCTGTGACATTCACAATCTCTGGAATGACAGACCCGAGCGACTGTATTCGTTCCCCCAAGTCCTGGCCAGCTCTACCATCGCGTGCGAATTCTTTCAGCGCACGAAGGTTCAGCTGCGCCTGTGTTTTCCTCTCGAGAGCTGCTACTCTGCGGTAGTTTTGAGCAACATCCTCAAACCTCTTTTGTAATTTGACTTCAACACTTCCTTGCCATGAATGTAAGACTTCAGCCGACGGTCCATGCAGAAGATGCAGTTGAAGTAGTTCCGTCTGTAGTCGGGCGGTTTCCGGGGACATTGATTCGCCGCTGGACTGTTTCCCTGCGGCTGTGGCTAAATGGAAAGGCGTGGGGGCTTTTAATGCCTTCTTTGGTGTGAAGTGCTGCTGCAACGTAGAGAATGCAGGCTTCTTCTGTTCCCCGGTGGCGCTCGCTTCTCGGGTAGATGTAACAGCTTTACCAGATGCATCTCTGCGATCTAGTTCCTTAGATTTACCAGAATATGCGGCCCTCTCAGACCTAGTACTTGGGGTCCGTTTGTGTCTAGCATTTACCGGAGGTTGCCATTTAGGGTCAGGCTCTTCCGACGGAGCAAGCTCGGTGCTGCTGGCAGACGTGGATGATGCGGGTCTAATTTCTTGACCAAAATCCCTCCCTGCGCTCAGAATCAGGGATCGAGGTCGAGCCGATGCTATTGGTAACCCTGTCCAGTTAGTGGTGTCACGCGAAGTGTTGGCAGACGTTGCGGTCGGCTGTCGCGGTGGCCGTGGTCGACCAGGCACAGCCGACTTCGCGATTATTTCACGACCTCCGGCTCCCTTGGTCTCAGAGGGGGCTGGCCTGGATCTTAGCCCAACTATGGCCGAAACAGCTCTGGGTTGGGGCAAAGTTCGTGGCCTAGAGCTGACTGATTCCGCGGCCATTGGATATGTGAGTCCACCCAATTGCTTTGTGCTTGCGTCCTGCCTAAGTGGAGTATCTTCGCTGAAAGTATTATCGGACGTAACGCCCATGTTTCTACTTTGGCGGACTGGAGATCCTAATATAGGTAGACCCTTAATACCGTCTCTTGTACCGTCCGCGCCGGTTATTGGCAAAATGCCCCCGTTATTTGGTTTGCTGTCGCTCTCGTGGGTTTGCGCATGCTCACGTTTTCCGGCTTCTAGAGCTGCCCCATACCCCTTTGTCGGCGATAACTGTGGCAGCATACTCCTTCTCTTTGGCCCAGTGGCGTTGCCCCCACCCCCGTGCAGCTTTGAGATTATTGGGGCCGGTAGACGGCTTGACGGATTAGAAACATCTTCCGACGGCTTCAGTGTAGGCCTTTGGCTCCGAGGGTCCTCTGCGGCGACGCCGGAATACTGCTTCATCATGAACGTTAATTGAGCCCAAAGCTCTAGTTTGGTATGGAACGAACCTGGGTGTCTGGATTGAGGGGCAATTTGCTCGCTGTAGGCTGGCGAAGTGCGCGCGGTCGGGGAGGCTGTTGCATGGTAAGAATGCATTTATTACGAGTTTGCTGATGAGCGGGAACGACACTGATGTACGTCTTGAGGTCGAGCTGTTGTTGCTCGCCCGAATCGGAAGCTGTTGTGCACGCCAAGACACACGTGATTGTGGCTTGGGAAATTCAAATTCGAACTAAGATTAAGAAGCTCTTTGATCTAACATGAAGCCACATAGCGGAGCAACGTATTTAGAAGTCCTATGAGGGCGGATCGCGAGAAAGCCCGTTCGCACCCCTGTACCCCAAAACACCCAGCCAGCCCTCTCAAGGCAGTCCATGGCAACATGATAGTCTAGACGAAGCCAGCGGCAATTCAAGAGATCCTGCCCGGTGAATCACGATATCTCTCCACAGTCCATATCTAGCTTACAAGTTGGCTGCTCTTACACGGATAGCTTACGCCCTCGATGGCGTTCTGATCGGTGAACCAGCTGACCCGGTCACCACCACCGTCGTTCACCAATCCGCAAGGTAGACCTTGCCCTTCCTCGGTGTCGAATATTTCCCTCATTATGCCCATCTTGCTCTTACCAGTCGCTACAAACGCAATGCGCAGGCCGTGGGTGATAACTGGTAACGTCAATGTGATCCTCTGCGGCGGGGGCTTGGGCGAATCGGAGATCGGCACCACCCAGGCGTCTGCCTCGCGAAGGAGTTCGTGTTGCGGGAAAAGCGAGCAGGTGTGTCCGTCGGGGCCGCACCCTAGGAGGAGAAGGTCGAATATGGGGAGTTTGACCGAGTCTTTAGCTGCGAACGAGCTGACGAGGCCTTGCTCATATTGGTCCGCTAGCTCCTGGATATTATTGAGAAGTTGTTCATTGATAGTGTGGACTTTAGGTTTCGGCCCGTCAGCGGGCAGCTTGTCCAGAAGCTCTTCCTTGAGGAGCTTGTAGTTGCTGTCCGCGTTATCTAGAGGCACCGCTCGCTCGTCCGCAAAGAAAATCTCCCAGGTATCCCATTGAACGGTGTCCGTAGGAGAGTTGCCCGGCGATAAAAGTGCTTTCGCTAGAGTGTTGGGAAGAGAGCCGCCGGACACGGCGACTTTGAACACATGATGTCGATTTAGACCAGCCTTCTGCGCGCTGAGGATATACGATCGTAGTGACGTTGCGAGTGCTTCAGCATCGGGGAACGAGTACAAGGCGGGCTGACCGCGCATGATGGCGTTTTGCCGAAGGCGGTGAACAGGACTAGTTAATCCAGGCAAATGGCACGAGGAATTCCAGCTGTTCGCGGGTCGAATCGCGAAAGAGGTGGAGATGGGAAGCCGCAGGAGCCAAGGCTCTCGACGTGCTACTTATCAGGCGGTGGTGTTCTGTGATGGAATGAACCAGAAGGAGATGTTACGACCGGCCAGTGGTGGGTGTGGCAGGAAAGGGCGAACTGCTCCACAAGATGACGCAGTGACTTATCCTCATCGCATGTTACTTCTGCCTCGCAAGTAGCTCGCGCTGAATCTAGACTTGTCGAAAACGGCCTCTTCTCTTTTTTTTTTTTTTTTGATTTTCGGTTGGCGATGCCTGGGGAGAGGAACCAGCGACTCTATTGGGCGGATTCTCACCCCGCCGCGAGCTTTCCACGGAGACCTGGCGTGGAGAATCTCGCATATCCACTGTAACTGCGTACGCTGTACTACATTACCGACCCAGACTGCCTTGGGGATTGGGATGCATGCGTCTACAGGTTGGGGTGGCTCCCGTTGAGGTGTCGTACGATACGATAACTCTGTGCGGAAGGCCAATCGTGGACCGTGAGGAAAGGTCCCCGTGTATACTCGTTCCCCACCATCCATCCATCGCTGTCCTGGAGGTCCTCCCTCCCACTCCTCTCTATTGCGTCTGACGCCTGCACTCTGTAGACTAATCCTTCCCCGTCCGCTGCCCAACAGCCTTTCTGCCTCCCTCACTTTCTCGTCCAACCCAATCCGATTATCCTCTATGTGTATGTACTCTGTACAGGATTCCGCCTTGAATCGCCGTTCATGTGTCCCTCCATCCCAACACCCTCCGTCCGGCCCGCGTTGGGATAGACAACTTCGCCGGGTCGATGATAAGGGACTCTGGTCAAACGGCCTTCCCATCGAGGCATGTGCAATTGACTGCATCGTGATGTCAGCGAGATTACCTTTTGCTTCCCGCCATGACTTGCACCATCGAAGGATGGCAAACTCTCTCATGCTCTCAACCAAACCCAAGCTTTCCCGCATCGACTACTCCAAGTCATTCGTGGCACCATGCACAAGTCCAGCGCTTCGACTTGTTCCCCGTTTGGAAGCGTCTTTAGCTTCTCCACCTCTAGCGTCCCAAGCCCATGGACGACTGCGGAGCGCTAGTTACCACTGCACCGAATGGGACAGCAGGTTGCGGAGTGGCGGACATCTTGACAGGTGTATCGGTACTGCTGTGGAGCAGGGCACCCAGGCACAAATAGTATTAGGAACCCTTCATGACGGCTGCACCGCAGAATTCCCCGCTGACCTGGACCTAGACTTGGGATGATTTGGTTTGTTTGGGTGGAGCTCCCCTCGCCCTGTTGCCTCTGAAACGAAAAATTCTTGCTAGGCTCTGGCCAGTAGAACAAGAAAAAACACATGCTGGCATTTCTGCAAAAAACATTTTGTTTCCTTTGCCTGGGGTCCCGAAGTTGCTTATTAACGGCTGACACTTAACTATTTGGAGATTGTTGGAACGCTGAAAAAAAACCTCCCCCCACCGCTGTATATGATACCGTTGTGGCTAAAATCCTGAAACAAACCAATACTGCTGTGCTTACTATGTATACAGATATATATGCGGGATCAAGGAATACGGGATATATATACGAACGAAAATACTTCGTGCCGAGCCGTTGACAATCCCTCCGGATACCTATATACTACTACTACTACTACTACTACTACTTACTCGCATACACTTCCTTAACCTTAGAAGCCAAAAACAACCTATCACCCCCCAGGGTTCCAGGATCGAAACCTGCTCAAATCCCCGACCATATATATATATATTTAATCGTACCACTTACTAGCGGGGGAATCAGTATCGGCACCGATCCCCCCCCCTATCAGGGAGCCATATATATATATATATTTATTTATTTATTTTTGATTGTCAAGAAGCTTTTTTTTTCGAGTAGTGGGGGTGTATGTGGGGGGGGGAGGAGGAGGAAACTGGATCTCGATTCCGCACGAACGGAAGGGGGTTGGTTTTTTTTTTTTTTTTCTTTCTTTCTTTCTTTCTTTCTCTGGAGGTTGGAACGTGCGCGCGTGCGGAGGGGTGGTTGGTGAGCTGCTATTGAGCTCTCCGAGTATTAGCAGACAAAAAAAAGGGAAGGGGTGGGCCGGGGCAAAGGGAAATAAAAACCCCCTCCCCCCCCCGACCAGCACTGCTGGGGAATGGGAATCCGCTGCTGCTGCTATGAATAAAAGAAATGGCCCCGGTGGGGTCAAGACGGCTGTTGGTTGCTACCCCACCCCAGTGCTTGTGAAGCACACCCACCGACTGCTGCTGATGATGATATTCCTTGATTGACATCATGTCTATAGTAGCTCTCCTGGAACTGATGAGTCCGTTTCGTGGGAAGAAAATTCCATCATTTATTTACAACTAACCCTAATCCCCCACCGACGCAGCAGCCGCCAGCTCCTTTTCCTCTTCCTCCTCCCTCATACACCTGTCGCACATACACAAACCCCCCAAACTCCCAACCGCCCACTCCCTCCTCTCCCTAACCCTCAAATCAACATCACAGTAATGTCCCTTAATTTCCTCTCCTTTCCCCACGCCCCCCTCACCTCCCCCAACCCTGCGTTCCCGAACCCAAAACCGTATCTCTCCACCCCACTCCCACTGCACATTCGGATTGCAATCGTGGTTCGCGAGGCACCACATTGGGTGCACGGCAGACGCCTCAGGTGTGTAGTCGGACTGTGAGATGCGCGCTGAGGCTGTGCCGCGGAATTTGGAGAATAGCGTGTTGTGGATCCATGTGTCGTGGGTGCTGAGGGTAAGGTACGGATTGAGAGACATTTTCTGGAGGAGGTGGAGGGGTAAGGATATGTTTTGGTGAAAGGTGAAGGGGAGAGTGGTTGGGAAGGTGGGATAAAGAGTTGAGATTTCCTCCAGCGTGGATGTGCTGTTGATTTTTTGCCAGACCAGTTCGTCTACATTTTCTGTGAAATCTCCCCAAATGTATTTCACTTCCTTGAGTTCTAGTGGGTGTACCGCCATTGTCTCCGCCATTGCGAAAACCCGAGCTAGCAATAGCAGATACAGCGCATCGGTCGTCTCCTTCTTTTCCGCTTCCTTCCCCACAGCCTCCATGTCTAGCCCACATATCGCAGGGTGGTATGTTTCTATCGCCCGCTGGAGACATTTGGCGTTACAAAAGTAGGTATCCTCACAATCGGGGCATGGGATGATTTGGAGAGTTTCAGGCTGCGTAGAGGGTAAGCGTGTGCTGCAGGCGTCGCAGAGGGAATCATGGAGACGGTTGTTCACAGCTAGAATGCTAGTTTCGCGGAGGATGGTTTCGCCCGGTAGAAGTGGCTCTTTTGCAAAGACACCGAGTTGTTTCCTAGGTAGGCGCGAGGTCCCTTGGAGGGAGGGGAGGAAGGTGGCTTTGACTTCTAGTTTCGGGGCGACTTTGGCCATCTCTGAGTTTAGGGAGTCAAGGCTCTCTTGGGAGAATCGCTCTGGCTCGTAGGTGTTCCAAGGGTAGACTTCTCGTCTGGCGGAGCCTTGGTCTGGCAGGTCGTTGGGGTGGATATCTCCAGTACTGTCAGCGACATGGTCGATATCTCTGGGTACCGGTATGTCGCCGGATTGTTTGCGGAGTAGCTTCCCTTGTCTGCTTATCTTATCACGCTCCCTCAGAAGTCTCGTGTCATCTGCATAGATGGCGAGTCCACGTTTGCAGAAATCCCATGCGGTCTTGAGACACCCACAATCCGTGAGGTTGGACGCGAGGACTTGGTAGCATCTCAGGGTCTCCTTATCAAGCACTTTTGAGAACTTTTCATCCCCGTCAAAGCCAGCAACAGCATGGCAACGGCCCTCTAGTGCCAGGCTTGCTTCCTCGTGGTATTCGCCCGTCTCATCTCGTATCTCGTCAGTGAGTAAGAGTGCTCTGTACGCATCGCCAGCAGCAAGGTCCGGATATCCAAGTTGTGCGTACGCTTTAGCTCGATCGATGTATAGAGAGAGATCGTAGGGATGCCTGTAGAGTTGCTCGGTGAGGTTGTGGCGTATCACTATCCAATCGTGTGTGGACTGCCGCATACGTGGAGGAAGAGCGTTTTTGATGCTGTCGGGGTCTAGCAGGTGGATGTGGGAGGATGGGAGGATGACTGAGCCAGCTAACGTGTTCCACCAGTAAGCTGCGCACCCCAGTAAGCTGCGCGCGCCATTCTGGACAATTGCACCACAACGACAAGACAAACTGTATTAAAAATTCTATGTAGAGCTACTTTGGATCTTTGCACATTGAGTTCTAATGTGACAACATGTTGGTGGTGCACGCTGCTGTGTAGAACTAATAGGCCCTTGAATTCCTTCCCGCTCAATACTTTCCAATTGCTGTATTAAGATCTGACCCTGTTGAGCCTGCAAGACCCCCCCATGAGCGATAAACCTGCGACAGTGCTGTTGTTTTTGCTTGCGGCACTGATTTGCAACATGGAGATCAGAATTCTCTTTTGCTAGTATGATAGCTGAATGTATTGCAATTTGACAACCTCTAATAAGGTAATCGATAGCATAAGTTGTTGGACTTTGAGATTGGCGTTGAAGAGAATCTTTAACAAGGCGACCCTGTTGCTCAAGCTAGGCAATAGTATGCTGAGTCTCTAAAGTCTAAGATTTTTCGCCATATGAGATAGTTGGTAGAGAGAGAGAGTCTTATTAATAACTGAAAATGATGATAACACCTGTTGAAAATCCAAGTATTTTGATGCTTCTATAAAATCATTTACAGTAGGAATATACTGGTTACTAATTCTAAATAAACATAGTAGTCATACTATATTAGAGTCCGACTAATATTGCATAACATATTATATTGTTATATTCTG
Organism: Geoglossum cookeanum; assembly: GCA_021527025.2. Classification (NCBI taxonomy): domain Eukaryota; kingdom Fungi; phylum Ascomycota; class Geoglossomycetes; order Geoglossales; family Geoglossaceae; genus Geoglossum; species Geoglossum cookeanum. The sequence goes on from JAJDFF020000033.1 coordinate 28,076, forward strand.
CATGATAGCACACAGTTCTTATCTTCTTCAATCATTGGATGTTAGCTGCTTCTCTCTTCTAGAGCGAATATATAGCAACGAAGTACAGTAGCTTGCTCAGCAATGTATTTATCATATTGATAAAGAGGATTTTTATCAATATACCCATCATGAATCCTGTCTCATTAAAATTGTATGTATTTTGATCAAGAATCCTATATAATTGATGTGTTTCCTCCATACGATCAAACCAAAAACTAATAGCCCTTCTATATTCACATTTGGCACGTTGGGAATGAAATTTGCAATCCCATTTGATTTTGAGTTCTGGTTGTGTATTGATATATCGATTAACCCAATTTTTGCCAATAGGTTGAAGGGGAGGAATTTAACTGCATGCTTGGAGTAATAGATCTGTCATTCATTATACATTGATGAGCTGGGGGGGAAATCCTGGCTGATCAAGGTCCAGAATCCACCGTACAAGAGCTTGCTCTTCTGATAGCTATATCTTGCATTTTGCTGAATGTATTTCGTGCCTAGCTTGAGTACCTCGAAGTCGTGATCGTAATGTTGATTCTGGTACATCAAATGAAGTAGCTAAGGCACGTTTGCTTTGAGAAGGATCATTTCGAAAAGATCTAATAGCAAGAGATAAGCGGCCTTCTTTTTCGATGCAACTGAGCGCGCTGTTGCGAAGACATTGTAGATGCGTTCTCGATTCTAGCCGGGCGCGCGGCTTACTGGGGTGCGCAGCTTACCGGTGGAACTCGTTACTCTGTATTGTTTATTGTCGCTTTGAAGCTAATTCACCAAGATATGCTGTGGAGTGTTACATGTCAACTTCCTTCATCCGTGATTCTTTGATTAAGTGCTGAAACTAAATTTAACCTTGCGGTAGTTATTAATCTCAAAGCTGACATTGGAAACTGCCTGTCGAATGCAGCAAAAACATGAAGGTCTGCCACCAGACCGGCCTCTGTGTAATGACAAAAGGTAAAGATTGAAAATATGCCATGACGTATGGAAACGCCGCAGTTGTACCAAGCCATTTCCGCGAGTTCCCACATATGCTTGCTGGATTCAAACTCTATCGGATGCAAAATCAAGCACTTCACAATCGTCTTCAAAGAAACCGTCTTCCAGCTCTCCTAATAAGCTTGAGGTTGCTTTCTTCCTCCTGCGAGTCGTTACAACCACCTGCTCGACTTCCTCGTCGTCTTTGCCCAGGCGAAGCACGGTCTCCATGGGCCCAACAAGGCTGTCCTCACGTATCGATATCTCTTCACCGGGGATGACAGGTGGCCCGACATCAAGTTTCGTGGCATCAATGCCTTGCCCAAACACCCAAGGGCTCGAGTCGCCTACGTGATGGACGTTATCTGGGGTGCTCCACCCGTCGTGTGGTGGAGTGTTGTAGACGTATAGGTTTATTCTACGATCAGTGTGGAAAGGTTGGTAAGGTGGGTTCGTCTCGATCTCGGCGTAGCTGAGTGGGTGGGGATCTGTTGTGGAGCTACTATCCCTGTTGGCTAGGAGTGGCCTTGAGTTCCAATATCCGCTCAAAGCTCCCTTGTTGAGTCCGTATATCATGTCCTCAATCAAAGAGGCTGCAGCGGCATCGCCAGGGAGAGTTGGTAGCGAAAATTCCACAGGTTTTAACCCGATAAGGCGCCGCCGCTTCTCCACTCCCTTCCCTGCGCGGCCCGGCAAATCTTCGTGGATTCTCAGTACCCCACCGCACACGATGCCGATCAGTCCGCTCTCCTTTCCACCAAGCCATTTGACGCACCCGAGAGACGCCGACCCAGAACTCCCGGGAAGGTGTAATCGGTTTTCACCAGTGTTTCGGAGATTGCTAACTGTCCCGGTTGCCGCTCCTAGGGACTTGCTCAGTCCAGCAGCCATTGACTTACCTCCCTGACCTCCTCCGCCTGGCGAGGCTATCTTTAGTCCGAGACTCGCCCCACTACTCCTCCTACGGCGGGCGGCGGAGATAAGGGGCTGGGCCTTGCTGTTAACCATCTGCACCGCTGCAGTAACCGCATTGCTAGCTCCCCCGGCCACGGTATGGACCTCATGGGTGTTGCTGTCCCTTGCAACTCTACCGGAACTATGAGGCGGAACTGACGAGCGGACGACTCGCCGCGGAGGAGGCCACTGGTATGCGCTGGCCGGAAGGTCAAGAATATGTACCGTCCGATTCTCGGTTACAATTGCCACCCTCTCCCCCTTAGGCATCGCCCACACAACGTCCACAATATTCGCTACAGTCAATCTAGTAAACCTCGCGATTTGTCTAACATGTGGCCTATAGGGGATCTGGCGGGCGTCGCTATTATTCCCTGCACCCGGAGTGGGAGTAGGTGTGCTAGTAGTAAGCTTGTCTTGGGTCATACGCATCAGGTCCCAAACGAATTGAACATCACCCTTCCGACTAGCGGTAAGTAAAGCTAGACCACTGGGAGCAAAGGACAAGAAGCTACAGCCCAAGGGGCTCTGGAACGTGGCGATCGGGCTAAGCGGTGCTGATATGGGTGTATTCCGTGCGGAGGCTAATCTTTCTAGATCGAGCACAGAGATCAAGGTTGGGTCGCCGCTGGGTTGGGATTGTTGGGTTACATGAGCGTGGGTGGGTGGGAAGTGGTGCTGTTGAGATGCCGGATGGCTTAATTGATCTCTCATCTGGCCCCACTCCTGTCCAGTTGCGGAAGTAGGCCGGTTCCAGTAATATCGCCAGGCTTGAATACCCTGATCTCCTACCCACTTGGCACCCTTAATTACCTCTTGCGTGACCTCTCTCGCCACCCGGTTGAATACGCTTTCGCCCTCCGGGGTGTCTACTGCGCAGGTGACCTGAGGGGGCAGCGGTGGGGTGTGCGAAGATACACCTGGGGCCCTAAACTTGATCGTTGGGAGTAACAACATCCCGTTCAGGGAGGTCGAAGAAGATGGTACGGGGGGAACAACCGCAAGCCAACGATGGCTGAGAGAAACTAGCGCAGTCCCGACTTGTACAACTTCAGTAGGGTGATCTCCGCTCTGGCCTCCGGAATCTGGTATGCTCACAGGGCCAGATACCCTTTTGCGACCATTGAACTGAACGGAGGTCCAAACTTTCCCAATACATGAAAAAACCCCAACACTTCCTTGGACATCTCTTGATTCCGCTGAGTCTGGGGCGAATATATAAACTTCCCCGCTTACTCCCGAGGAAACTGTAATGAATTTGCCATTTGCGTCAACCTGCAAGCTACCAACTTCAGGTGGAGGTGAAAAATGTGGGTTTGTAGTTGGGACAGAGATAGGAACCGGGGGGCTAGAGAATAATGTGGCGACGTGAACCCTTTTACTTAATGAATAGACCTCAACCGTAGTCTGATAGTGAGTGATATCACTTATCGCTTCGTCGCTATCGGACGCCTTGGTTGCCGACCCTGTAGCACTCGCGTCCGGATGCTCTGAGGACGTGCACTCTAGTTGGTCGGAGTGGTTTGAAGATGGCCCCTGGTCCTCGGGTTCTCTCGATGGTGGCGTGGCAGGCCCATTAATAATAAGTGCGACGAGAGGGCGCAGAGAAGCAAAGGGGTCCTCTCTGGCGGTCCACGGCAGCACTTTAGCACCAACAATGCCGCCGCGGAGGCCTTCGAGGCGCCCTATCATATCGAGTTTGTCTCTTTCTACCCTAAAGACATCTAGCCCCCCTTGCCATCCCATCAAGAGCACATTTTCTGCATCGCCGGACACACCACTTCCAGGCACTGCCAGGCTATCAAAGCCACAGTAGTACCCACTTTCACCAGGCGCTAGCCCTGGTTCCCTACCCTTCAAGATACCTAGGTCGGCATTCGGAGCGGAATAGAAATGGGCTTGAGGCAGGTGAGGTAGTGGTGGCTGTGCCGTGAACAGCGGTTTGTGGGATTGGTGGGAATACATCGAACTTCGCCGATATGCAGCCCCAGGCCCTTGAAGGTGTTCTTCTAATGCTGGGTAACCGGTTGGGTGGCTTAGTGGTCTACTTCTACCGGCCGGCCCGGGGGGAGATGACTGGGCATTGTTGAAATCGCCGCTGCCACGATCACCATAGGATGACGGATGGGTTGGCGGTGAACCATTCAGACTGACTCCACCGCTTGGAGAGGTACCGTCACCCGAAAACAACGGCAAGTTTTTGGTCCATTCGCTCGTATGATAAGCCGAACTGACCGAGTGTCCAGCATTCGATGTAAGAGCAGTCAGTAGAGGTGAGATAGCTTGGTTGTTACTTTTTGAAGGAGGGATCGTAGGGGGACTCGGCGGGTTGTAGCGAGAGGGTAACAGTGATGGCGGCGACTTCGTCCTAGTGGAAGACTTTTGATTAGAGAATAGTAGTCAACGGGTAATATGCATGCTGGCTTGTTTCACGGAACGTCAAACAGATGGTACATCTTGACCTAACCCGGTAGGTAGGGATTCCGGGATGTGCATACATCCGGGCAAGCGTTCTCTGATAGGGGTGCCCTAGGTGACCCATTCAAACCTGAATATGTAGCCCGTACAAAATGCTATAATAACTTCACCCCCCGTAGAGGCGGTGTAGTGAAGCTTTTCGCATGGCGCAGAGATGGCATTTATATGCAAACAGCCCCCGAGACATGACGTAAAAACTACTTACAGCTCCCTTGGATAAATCCGGGTAATATCGGATCCTCTACTTCTGTTCCTTCCCTGTTCATTCCTTCCTCTACTTCGAAGCTGAGCTATGCCTGCACCGCAGCCGTTGGCCTGTGTATGGTGCTGACGGGATGAACTTGTCTGTGAATATTGGGTGTTTTGGCCGGTGGGATATTCAGACGAGGGGTGCATATAATTAGCTGCTGAGGATCGGTTTAAGCACGGTGTATTGTAGAGCTCCTTTATGAAAAGGAGGGCAACTAGGTGGCTGAATGTAGCGGGAACGTGGTCGAGGGCGAGGTTTTGTGGTCGCTTTCTGAGACGGGACGTGTATAGTGTTGAAGCCACCGGCCTAGTTACGAAAGTGACTTATCCGAGGTTAGTCTGGAGCGCGCGAGTGACGACGATTACTTGGAGGTAAGGCACGACGTGTTAGGGGAGCCAAAGGCTGATAGAGAGTAAGAGGACCAGTCTCGCTGTCGACGGTGGAATCAAAGAAGGTTGCCAAGATGAAGTGAGCCCCGTCGCGTTAGATGGACCCTAAGGGAGATTTGCTGGACAATGCGCAATGGAACAAGATAACAGTTCAGGTGGTACTTATGGGTGGTTATGATATTATCGCGAAGACGGTAGGTACTGACTAAGAGTGAGGGTATGAATTCGAGGGGCAAGCCTGCAGGCGTCATAGCTTGATTGGTGCAGCGCGCCTAGTGCGGGGCGTCCGTACCATAAGCATTTTGTACTTGTACATGTACATACTTACATGAGTATTCAGATATACGAGAGCTCTCATTGTGGGGCACTATGTACGTAGCACTTCGTTCACAAGAGGTCAGCTTTAGATAAAAGGAATATATTCTGCTTATAAACCTCTTATGTGGGAGCTAATCTTGCCGTTTTCACGATCGGAGGTGAGCTCGCTGATGTCCGCAGGTTCTCGCCCCCCAAGGATCGGAAGTGTGGCGATATGCCAATATGAAATTTAAGTACTAAGGTTTCTTGCCTACTACATTATCTCATGATGTAGACGATGGACTATACTTGTCAATCAATAAGTCACCACCCACTCACACTGATATGGCGAATCAGATTCGATGGCACACCCAGTTGAGGATAGGGTGTCTCTTGAAGCTCTGACGACGTGGCCACAGCCCATTCCACTAGTCCCATCAGGATCGGTGACGCGACTTAGGCCTTCTTCTTCCCCGCCGCCTTCGCCCTAGCGGCGCGTTTTCTATTGCTCCGAATCATTACAACGCTCAGGAAGGAACCGACAACTGCTGAGCCTAGGAGGATTAAGATGACGGGTATTCGGATCGCCCAGACTCGAGGAGGGAACAGGTCATGAAGGGCGTGTTCGGGATCAACGAAGGGCTAGAGATATGGGTTAGCGGAAATCTCATAGGTCTGACTTGTTAGATTTACCATGAGCAAAGTCCAAGTCGTGTAATAAAGAAAAACAGCAGATGCTATGAGGAGCATCGCAAGCCCGACGAGTCTATCAAGCTACATAGTATTCATGACGATTAGCTGAGTTTCGCCCGTTGTTCAGCGACTTTCGCGAAACGTACCATAGTTGCTTAGAAGTGCTGGCAAAGGAATGTAGGTAAGTGAATGCAGTACGCGATTCTAGAAGCCTGCTGTATTGACTCCGGTTCAAGAGCTTGATCTCCGACTTTCAGACCAGGTTTATTTTTTGGGTTACAAGGCTCAAGCCAAGGTGTTCTCTCCAATGATGACTAAGCCTTGAGCCTCAACCCCAAACTTTCCTTCTCACCATCTCATCGCAAACCATCATCATTCTGAGAAAACATAAGGTGCAGATTGCCGCCGGTTTAGGATCTAAAAGATATCCTTTTCACCCCATCCGTTTGAGATATCATCATGGAAGAGCCTATTGTGCTTCAGTCTGCTGTACGCCTTCCAACGCCACCTCCCCCGGATTCTTACCCGCCTGGATCTTCAATCAAACGTAAACGCTCTCCGCCTTCACGTTCACCCTCACCTCGGCGTCGGCGTTCGCCGCCGAGAGGCCCTGCAGCAGGGGGACGCACTCTCCCCGATGTTGATCCTCAACGAGCTATTGAGCGAGAACGACAACTGGCGAAACGCTTGAAGGAACGAGAAGCTGAAAGCTCAGAAACGAAGGTCCCCACAGAAGAAGAAAAACAATCTGCAGCAAAGGCTGAGTATGAGAGACTACTCAATATGCGTTCCGGGGGCACTTATATCCCCCCTGCTCGCCTGCGGGCCCTTCAAGCTCAGATCACGGACAAGTCGAGCAAGGAATATCAACGGATGGCGTGGGAGGCTTTGAAAAAGTCGATAAATGGCCTTATCAACAAGGTCAATGTATCAAACATCAAACACATCGTGCCAGAATTGTTTGGCGAAAATCTGGTTCGAGGAAGAGGTTTGTTCTGTCGCAGTATTATGAAGGCTCAAGCAGCCAGCCTGCCGTTCACTCCGATCTACGCCGCGATGGCTGCGATCGTAAACACAAAATTACCGCAAGTGGGGGAGCTCTTACTCAACAGATTAATCGTTCAATTTAGGAAGGCTTTCAAGCGAAACGACAAGGCCGTTTGCCTCTCTTCAACGACATTTATGGCACACCTGTGCAATCAACAGGTGGCACATGAGATGGTGGCAGCTCAAATACTGCTCCTCCTGCTTCACAACCATACAGACGATAGCGTAGAGATTGCCGTCGGGCTGACACGAGAAGTTGGACAGCATCTCGAGGAAATGAGCGGACCAATTGCGCTAGCCGTTTTCGACCAGTTTAGGAGCATTCTCCACGAGGCTGACATCGACAAGAGAGTACAATATATGATCGAGGTTCTCTTCCAGGTGCGAAAAGACAAGTACAAGGACAACCCCGCAATCAAGGAGGAGCTAGATCTTGTAGAGGAGGAGGATCAAATTACTCATCGAACGAACCTTGACGACGAGATCGATGTGCAAGATGGATTAAATGTCTTCAAGTTTGATCTGGACTGGGAAGAGCACGAGGAAGCCTATAAAAAGCTAAGGGCTGAAATTCTTGGAGAGGCTGATGGTAGTAGTGATGATGGCGACGAGTACGAGACAGATGACAGCGAGGATGGCGAGGAGGATAAAGAAACACGAGAGCTCGAGATTAAGGATCAGAGCAACACAGATTTAGTAAACTTGAGGAGGACCATATACTTGACTATCATGTCAAGCATTGACTTCGAGGAATGTTGCCACAAACTAATGAAGGTATGCTCCCATTTCCTATCGGTAGGGCTGAGCGCAGCGCTTGCTCATGCGTAATCCCAGATCTCCCTCCCCCCTGGCCAGGAGCCTGAGCTTCCCTCCATGGTGATCGAGTGTTGTTCTCAAGAACGGACCTACTCGAAGTTCTACGGCCTTATTGGTGAGCGCTTTGCGAAATTAAACCAGTTGTGGACAGGCCTTCTTGAAGAGGCTTTCGCCAAATACTACGACACCATCCACCGCTATGAAACAAACCGGCTTCGTAATATTGCCCGGTTCTTCGGTCACCTGCTAGGTTCTGACGCCATTGGCTGGCACGTTATGTCGGTCGTTCACATGAATGAGGATGAAACTACGTCAAGTAGTCGAATATTCATTAAGATTCTTTTCCAGGAGTTATCCGAGGCAATAGGAATGGGCAAGTTACAAGAGCGGCTCAAGGACGATTTCCTCCGACCAAGCTTTGAAGGCCTATTCCCTAGGGATAATCCGCGCAACACAAGGTTCTCTATCAACTACTTCACCAGCATTGGGATGGGCCAGGTGACAGAGGAAATGAGAGAGCACCTTAAGAATCTCCCCAAGCCAACTGTTCCGGCGTTGCCGGCTCCTGTAACTGACTCTGAAACTGAAACTGAATCTGTAAGCTCGGGTTCTAGTTATTCTTCCTCATATACGGGGTCTTCGCGCCCTTACTCCCGATCACGCTCACCCGCCCGGTCTGAAGGCCGCAGTCGTGGAAGGAGTTATTCGCGATCGCTGTCCCGCTCGCCGCGTCCCCGTAGTAAGCACAGGAGGGCCGGTCCATCCACGACCCGTTCCCCTTCACCTGTGGCGCAGCGGCGCCGGAAATACTCATCCTCTCGATCGTCATCCCGTGGCCGTCCAGTATCACGCACTCCCCCAGGGAGAATCGTGAACAAAGGGAAAGGGCTTGCACGATCTTATTCGGTTAGTAGCGAGGGCTCCTACCGAGCGGTCCATAGCGCCATTAATTACAGAAAGCAGTCGCGATCTGCTTCTCCGTCAAGGTCACCTACGCCGCCCCGGAATCTCCAGAGGAGGACTGGCTTTGCCGGCTCTAGACGCCGTAGTTACACTCGATCGATTTCACCTCCGCGGAGGGCCAGGAGACGCGAACGCAGCATTTCTTATTCCCCAATTCGGTCAGGTAGAGGGGGGAACAACAGTGTGCGTTACCCACAACGAAAAATCGGTGGGGGAAGAGATAGCGAATCACGGTCGCCGCCGAGAAGGCCTTGGAGAGGCAATAGTCGGTCAGCTTCGCCGCGACCTAGAGTGGAGGTGAGAAGGCAAAACTATTCACCGTCTCCGCCCCCAAAGCGAAGGACAGAGTTGGAAGACCGCAGAGAAAGGAGGAGATATTCTCCCTCTCCAGTAAGGCGGCGAAGAAGTCCTAGTTATGGTGCATGAGCACGGCGAGAAGGCTTGAATCGATATGGAGGGGGTTTACCACTCATTCATATTGGTTGGCGGACGGGGTTCGGGGACTAATTGAACGATGATCACGGCTTCTCCGTAGAGGGCAAAGGACAGATTAATCATGCGCCCGTTTCCGGACATACCACTGATTTCAGTAGGGAATTCGAGAGCTCTGATTGTACCATTGGAGTCTGGAGGGATTTCGGCAGCAGTCAAACTTTGTTTTTTTGGGTGCATGTATGTATGTGTATGTATGTACATACATACATAGAACACTAGTATGTACCTTATTCTAATGCGGCTGTAGTATCAGGTCAATTTAATGTTAAGGCTTTCCTGGCCCGCTTCCAATTGCTCTCTGCCCCGAGTCGGGCGGGTAGGATACAGTTCGGGTCGGAAACAGGAAAGTTGTTCCGATAGATTTCTCCCATCAATAGGCCCAATGCGTTGTCAGTACTCTGTACAGAGCACGGGGTGAAGGGCGCCCAGCGCCACCGACCAGGATCCCTTTCCCGGTCAACAAGACGCTATGCTGCACCCTACTAGTGTAGTGCTCCGTACTGCAGAGCGCACTCGTATGCACCCACACGGAAAAATGAAGTCGTCACCATCACGCCTGTTGATACCGCTGCAACGAAACCCTGCTGCGGCTTTGCTCGTGTGTGGATGCCTGTACGCAGTACATACTATGAACGGAGCACGCGAATCCCACCGGTTGCAAGAACCGCCTGCGCCGCTCGCGCTAAGGCCGAGCAACGCCCCATCCCCACTGCTCTCCCACCGACAAGTTCCCGCACTAGCTAGACTGCTCTGCTGCTTCGCCGCCTCTATCCAACGGATCCCGATGCTGTGTAGCTTCGCGGAGAGGGGCAGATGGCCCCGCGCCTCCGCCGCCTACCACCAGCATGCCATTGGCCCACGGCGGGACACGCATCACGGGACCTCCTGCCTCGTGGTACTAGCGGACGGCTGGAGACACCGCTCGTAGAGACTAGTATTAGTGTAACGTTGGCTCGCTGGCTCAATCCGTTGGACAGGAGATGAGGCCTGCCGGGGTCCTGGGCCAGCACCGTACTCCGTGGCCATTCGTTCTCCCCCACCCCAAACACGGTTCTTCGTTTGTTGATGCCGCAACGGGAACGACACTGTGCCCTCGTTGCTTTGCCGTTGCTTTGCATTGCCTCTGCATTGCTTTGCTCTGCAGATGCAGTCAACAAGTTGCTCCATGCCGAGAATCTTGATCCCTGTTAGGCGAATATCGATCGCACTCCTTACAGGTCTAGCTCCAGCGGCGTCACTGGCCTCCACAAACCTCTGTTGCCGGCTGGCCTTCCCAGGTCGACTGGTGGCGCGAGATCTGGCAACATGCGCGATTCACGAGTGCTATATATCCAAGAGACCGGCCGTAGGATCTGCATTCGCTATTTATACTAGATCTGGCTGGTGGCCGGGCCGTGTTCCGTGATGCTGTCTGTTGGGCTTGTTTGGCAGGCGGATGCCACCGCATTTGATGTCTGAGGACCCACCGAGATGTGTACACAGCCTTATCACGCATACACCTGAGATAGCGCATGGCGAGGAAACAGGTAATCTGGTCAGGGCTGCAGTGAACGGTTTGGTGAATGTTCCCCGCACTCGGTGGTGAAGACAGGAGTGCACTCGCGCTCGAGTTACGTGGATGCCCTGACCCCGGCTCTCTCCCACACTTTCTCCCACAAGAAATTTAGCAACGCTCCTGTGCAAGTTACAGGACACACCGTACCGCCGCGGTGCATTGCTTCGGGTTCTTGACCCAGTCCCAATGATGCTCCTCCACGCTTTTGCACCCCCGTCTCCCCTCAATTGTTCATATTTCAGATCCATGGGCCATCGAGCCGCCGCTGCCGGTGTCACCTACGCCAAAACGTCTTGTGCGATGGGTGATGACCATATGCAGTCCCCGGAGGCCTCTCTTAGCAGATCAACGGCGCTCTCGTTCGTGACACGGTTGTGTCTTGCCCTAGAGATTGAAACCTCCCCAGTTCTCCAGCCGCACACCCCAAGAGGGTGACAGGTCTAAGGCCCGATTCCAGAGAAGCTTCTCGATCGTACGGGGGATCTACGACAGATTAGATGAGTACTCAGATCGACCTCCGTCACCAAGATCGAGTCGGTTTCAGCATTCCATCTGAGGTAAGTCAATGGCATTGGTGAATATTTAGAATTCGTTTGCAGCAGCCCACCCGACCAAGAGACTCGCGTATGTGCGGTTGTTAGCACCCCTTTCCTGAGAGCTGACCATAGCAACTATATTCACTCGATCAGACTTGATTTCCAGCCCTATGCCATCGCTCTCTCTTTCTACTGTTCTCATCGCAGTTGCCCCCCTCCCTCCCTCCCTCCCCCTACAGCCCGCCAATGTGTACCAAAGAGTACCACCAGCCAACAGAGGAGTGGTTGTTTTACCATATGAACAGTCAGCTCTCCCTTCTACTTTGACTTTCACAAACGCTACTATGTCAGATCTCGAGTCAACGTCCATTTGCCAAGTACATATATCCATCCGCATAGCCTCGAGAAAACTAATGAGGTGTCCCCGCATTAGTGGTCCGTCAGTTGCTCCATACTTCCTGACCGTCGGGACCATCCTACCAAGCGTACACAAACCCTGTGCCCCCTGTGCCCAGGCTGCTAACAGTTGGCAGCAGATTTACCAGTTATTAGAAGACACATCTGTACACCCCCCCAGAGGTTCAGCAGCACTTTTAGAGAGAGCGCGGCTGCCGCCAAAGCATGAGCTTTATGGGGAACGCTCAGATGCAAAGAGCTGGTACTGACACCGACGAGTATTTCATTTTGATTTCTAACGTGAGTTATCTACCTCCCTTCCTATGACAAGACCACTGTACTAAAGCTGCATCCCGCATAGATCCCTTTTAAGAGTCGATGGCAGGATCTCAAAGATCTTGCTCGCAGAGTAACTCCACATGTTGAACATGCTGAAATCTATTTGATGAATAATGGGCGGTCTCGAGGGCATGGCTACGTCAAAATTAAAGGGAAAAAGGAGGCAGAGAAAGTATATGGTAGGTCCTGTGTCCAGAAGCCATAAAGGAGTCTAGCTAAAATCCTCTTGAAGACTTTTTGAGCCATTACGTCTGGGATGGCCGAGCACTCGTCGTTGCCTTGGGCAATAAAGATGCAGGTGTTCCGGTCGCTGTTCCGGAAAACCACACACAACCCCACACCCCTACTAATCACTGCCCTAACGTTCTCGGTCACTGGGGTCCACCATCGATGTCATCGTTCGCTATGGTTGTACCTCTTCAACCTGAGTATCGTGACGATAGGCTTCTTGTGAGCTCGATGCCAGGTGCATTACCCTCCGATGTGGTGAAGGCGCGCTACGAAGTGTGTGTTCAAGCCTACAGCCACTTCATGGCGGAGGCATACAACGCCGGAACACTGATGCGTATCCAAGCCGCCACAGCCGAGCGGGAGAGGCGGATGGGCAACTTGCAACAAGCCGCGGAGTTCAGTCAATGGGCAGAAGTTTACCGCGAATGCCAAAGCTATGCAGAAGCAGAGGCTGCCACTGCACGAGCACGAACAGCCCTACACGCACAACAAATCCTTACCGAAGTCGGCAGGGAGAATCTCGCGCAAACTCCGTATGTAGCGCCACCTTTATCGTCACGCCCAATTCCCCCTTCGACACCAGTAGTCATAGCTATGCCCACTCCGGTTCCCACAACATCGCCAGGAATACCTGTGCTGATGCAGCAACCGCAGCCTTATATCCATGTCACCTACCCACAAGCTGTCCCACTTTATGTCAACGCGCCCAATGGGACTCCTATTAATCTAACCCATGGAGCAGTGCAAACGGAAGCTAGGGGCATATTTATTGGGGGTCTACCTTACGAAGCTGAATGGCACGAACTCAAAGATCGACTCAAGGCAGCTGGTAACGTCATAAGATGTGAAGTGCCAAAGAGGTCAAATGATGGGCGCGGAAAAGGGTATGCGACTGCGCTATTCAGTTCGCACGAGGAAGCGAAGGCTGCAGTCCAAATGTTCCACGATACAGAATTCAAAGGCAGGACGATCAGAGTAAAGCTCGACGCTCAGAAAACCACGATGAGACCGCAAAGTACTAGAACGTCGGAAGACCCACCAGCTAACGAATCTGTTCGGCAACCTATCATCGTCGATGGGTCTTCCTCAAGTTGCACCATATCGGCGAGCCAATCACCAAAGACATTAGGTAGGTAAACTAGAGAAGAACACGAAACGGGGGGCTATTGCTAACGACAAGAAGAGCAGATATGGAGGCGTTAGCCTGGAGGTCCTTGGCATTGGTACTAAGCCGGAGTTTAGCAGGTACGACTCCAACACGGTTACTTCAATCCCCCTGTGCATCTGTGTGAAATGGCAGGGGGGTTGTATTAGTACGAGCCATAAATGCTCAATCAGTTGGTTGACGGCAATACTTCTCTTTCAATGTATAGCTAGGGGTGTTATTGGTATTGGGGTTGAAAATGAGGCGAGGTTGGTTTCGTGATCTAACGTAAACACAGCCCCAAACAATGTTTTGGTTTAGGAATTATTTCAACTTTTTTTTTGTGGTACAAGTACTCCAACAAGTAGCTACAGACTTGCACAGCACAGTCCCTCTGGTCATCTTTGCCTGCGCGGCCCCTTTAATACCGTGTGTAGCAACAATCAGACGACTGTCGTGGAATGATCAAACAAAAACCTCCCAAGACACACCCCGGGCGATGAGGGCTACTTTGTCGGGCGCTGATGGATTAGCACATCCTTTGATCCGTCGATCCGTGCTTAGTTATCGCGTCACACAGTACTACCGCACATGCACGCTCTGTTTGGAGCACTAGGATATATATCCAGCGCAGTACTCCCGCAAATACCTAGTCAGCACGCGTGGCGCAGATTGGGTTCACAGAGTACACTATACATCTCCCATCCCTCGCCGTAGGCAGTACATGCATAGCACGCTGTCGTTCAACGAGCACCCGCTCGATCCATTGGGCGGAGCAATACCCAATGATGCAAGCCGATGGGCCCTTTTGAGTCCGCGGGTGTCGCTGACAGGCCGAGCCTACAGCCAGACTCACGGGCTCACAGGCCTCAGAGGCTTCCCAGCAGGCACTCATCATCCAAAACCGCTCAGCTGCAGGCCGCCCTTGGTCCCCGAGCCCCGCCCATTGGTGCCAACGCGCTGCAGCTGCCCCACCACCACGGAGCATCAAGATGCGCTTCCACGAACCGATCCAGAAGGTCTCTTGGATGCCACTGCGTTTGGGGAGGTGGTCGCTGCTCGACAGGGTCAGCCGATGTCTCAAACAGATCGCCAGGAGGTGCTTCCTCCCGTAAATGCTCCGGCCCCGCTGCTAATCGCTGTCTGGGCCGTGTTGGTGCTGTGGAAGAATATCCATGTTGTTTGTTTTTAGCACCCATCTCGCCCAGCCACAGATATTGGTCCATTCGGCAATTTATCCATCGCCCATATCGACCCAGCTGCTCCCCATGGGGCACGAGTCTGTGATCGGTCGACTACAGCCTCTGCAACAATTTTGTATGACAAAGGGACTGAGATCGCACGACGGCCGCTTGGCCCCGCCCACGCTGTGTTGCTCAACATGATGACGTTTCCGCTCCCAAAACCCGCATCGCTTCTACTGCTAGCCGCTTTGTGTTTTGTCCCCACGCGTGCTGTGTTTGGTGCGAGGAGGGTGGGCTTGTATCGCCACAGCACCATCCAGGAACAGTTGCGGGTCGTGAAGAGAGATGGGCTGTCCTGCTCAGCGGGGTCACAGCTGTGCCCTGCGTCGTTGAAAGGCGGTTGTTGTCCAAGTGATAGGTCCTGTGGGTTGACAGACTGCCCGGCATCAACTCCACTGTCGTGCCCACGCCCAAATCAAACCTGGTGCGAGATCCGATATGGTTAGTGCACTCTTGACATCTCTCTATGCGGTGAAGCTAGTGCCTGCCTTTGGTTACGGCGAGGCAACTTAGGGCTAACTTCCGTTTGGCCTTTAGGTGGTTGCTGTAGTTCAGGCCACACCTGTACTAGTGGGGGTTGCATCCCACCATATACCGAGTTGCTCACAAACAACCAATGCACCCCCTATGGCATGACGCTCTGTCCCTCAGAATTCAGCACCCAGTGCTGTGGGACTGACTACGAATGTGGACCTGGTACTTGCTATCCGAAGAGCGTGACAAGCTTCGATATCACAATCACAACCATTGGTACTAGTGATGGCACACCATTTACTCAGGTCGATGTCGTTAAAACAGCTCTTATACCCAGTACTGCTCGAGCAACTAGCGCCTCTACCATCACCAAGGTTACCGCGGCAACGCCTGCGATTACCAAAGTACCGGCAATCGCGCAAACTCCAACACCCAGTTCGGGACTCTCCAAAACTGCTATTATCGGGCTTGCCACTGGTATTCTGGTCTGCATGATTGCAGTTTTCGCCGCAACATGCATGACAATACGGAGACTGAGACGCAGCTCCCGACCCAAGAGACCCCATGCCGATACTCGAATCAGAGATGGTCCCCACCATTCTAATCCATATGACCTACAGACCTCTCTGAACCCGATATCTGCACAACCCCTCTTGCACGGCGGGATGTCACAACAACAACCCACGGGATACCCAATTGTCACTGATACATACGTCCGAAGCCCCGGCTCGTCACCTAACCACGGTCGTAGCATCTCCAATGGGCAAGTCAGTTCGGTATACCATCCCCCCTACAACCGCGCCTCGACAGACAGTTCGGCAACGCAACCACACCTCACCGGGCGTAGCACCGGTAATACCCACGAACTCGAAGCGGTCCCACTCCCTCGAAATTCTGTATCTAGCGGCTGGTCAGGTACGGGCTCCGTGCGGACTGAACCTCAGAATCATCAGGGTTATAGCCGCCATCATCAACATCAACAACAACATTCATACCAACAGCATCTTGCTGGCGTCGCAGAATCGAGTCCAACCGCGCCAGAATCTGAAGGCGGTATCAGTAGTCTCCAAGCCGATATGTACCAATCCAGGAGAACGTTTTAGATATTTTTCCTTTCGGTTTTTTATTGCGAATTAGCGCAGATCGTGGGAACTAACCACCACTTCTATCACCTATGTTTCTTTGTTCTGGGCGGGGATCTATATAATAGATTGGGTATCAGCTTGGATCTTGTCACTTTCCGGTTTTCCACCTGTTTTGTTCCCCTCTTATAGCTACGGGGAAATACACGGCTCCCAAGAGCCAGTTCTGTCTTTACGATTTTATCACGTCTTATACTGTTTACGATTATTGTACTTTTTTTTCTTCTTTCAATTGTAGAAATCTAGGGGTCCGGTCTTTTTTTCCTGGGGAGAGTCATGTCCCTTAAAAATCGGGACTTGAAAAAAACCCTTTACTTTTTTTTTCCTTTACTATCTGGGCGGATCTTTGGGAATCGGGCAATAGGAAAACCATCATACACGGAGTATATACAAACTCCGGAATGAACCAAAAAAGTGAATATCTAGTTGAAAAATGGTTACTTTTTTTTTTTTCTGGGTGTGATTTACTCCCTTAGTTATTGCCCTTATCATACACCAAGCCTCCTGAAAACAGCACCAACAACGAACAAACAAACCAATGCCCTTTGTATACGCACACGCAGTAGACACCAAGAAAAGAAAGACAATAAAAAAAAGAGGGCAAACCTAGCTACTAAAATACACCGGGACACCATAAACCACGGGAGCCGCGCCATTCAAATAGCGTAAAATACACGCGTCTCTGCTCTTCGCCACCGCCTCCACGAGCGACGTTGGTGCGGTAGGAGTAGTAGTGGTGGTGCTCGGGGGAAAGGAGAGAGGGACGGGCTGATCTTTGCGTTTGCTGCGGTTGTTGTTGCGCCGAGAAGGCGTTTTGGGGGGGAGATGTTGGTGTTGCGGTTTTGTTGGTTGGGGGAAGAGGCCCCAATGGGCAAAGAGCGCGTGGGAAAATCGGTCAATGTCTTTGTCTGTGACATCCCAGAGGGTTGCGAGGAGGGCGGGGCTGGCGGTGTTTTAGTCAGTTGGTCTTGTGTGGTGCTAGGGGGAGAGGAGGGTATTACCACCCCGCGTGCGCGTAGCTGATTGGTGTTCCGTATGGTTCAAACTCTCCTACGTCAGTGAGAGCGCCGCTACTACAGCCCATTAGGAGTGCCACAGCGCATTTATCTAGTTTCTTGATGGTTCGGGAGCGGATGTATTGGGCGCCGCTACCGTGGCCGAAGTAGAGGAAGAGGTCGCGGGATTCAAGGAAGGATTTCATTTCGGCTTCTGTTGGATCGCGTTGGGTAACGGAAGCCCAGTTTGGGAGGCTGGGTTTTTGTTAGTAGATGCTGTGTGATTTGGGTTGTGGATACTTACGTATTCAATTCGTCCTCGAATGCGGCTTGTGTTGCCTTTAGGTCTCCAGCAGGGTTCAGGATGTATGCGCCATTGCCTCTGTTGATGTAAAAGCCTTCTAGTTTCCGGGATTCCGCGTCTCTTTTCTGGGCCAAAATGCGATCCCGAAGGCATGCGATTGATGGCATCCTAGAGACAGAAATCCCTTCCAAGCATGGTAGGGACTCCCAAGGAAATACGTGTAAAGACTTGTCGAGGATAAGGATTGTATGGCCAGCATTGTGGGCTACCGCTTCAGCCCGAGCAGTCTCATGGTAACACCGAAGTGCGTCTTGCGTTTCCACGGCAATCTGCTGATGTTAGCTATATAAAAGAGTCTACATTGGAAAACTTACGGCATCAAAGTCAATCTCATCATATGCGTTGCGCTCCCCGTGAAATTGCAATACATCAACGACAAAGTAGAGCAGATCGGTGAGTGGTTCATCAAAGTCACATTTGGCTTCTTCAGGGTTTCCCAGTCCAATAAATAGTTCGAGAATCCGCGGATCTAGGTTGAGGCAACCAGTCCTGCTTTTCTTTCCCATTTTTTGCCTAGATGGTAGATGCTTGTCCAGGATCTTCTGAAATGAACTTCGGAATCGAGACAACAGTTCTGGCTGTCGCCGGCATTGGTAGAATATCCCTCTAAAGCCGCCAAGCCAGATGTTCTCGATATTCTGCAGTAGGTCCCTCAGCCGCGCATCGAGGGATTCGCGTTCCGCCCACCACTCGGATTTAGCTCCACTCCGTGTCATGTCGCGCGCACCTCGTGTACTAAAGTTGGCTAGGTCGATAATATCGCAAAGTTCTGCGTGTCCTTGAGAAAAGTTGAATACTTCCTCATCTGCGTCCCTCGAGTTGTGCCTGCAGAGCGGAAGGCGGAGAACGAAAGGGCTAAGTCCAGCCTGGAGTTTCGAGATATAAAGTTCATCCCGATTCTCACTTAAGGAGACGGAGATGACAGTCCAAGTTGATGGAATGATATCAATATATTCTTTTTGAAATTGCGAAACGTCCGAAAAGCTAGCCCCCTTAACAGAGTCGCTAACATTAAGGGAAGGCCACTTGAGACTCTCTTGTGCAAGTCTGTCAACGCCAATTGCTCCTCGCTGCCGCTGCAGTGAAATCGATCTCGAAATTTCTAATCATTGTCAACGTAAACTCTCTAAAGTCATAATAAGGGCTTACCCATTGAGTACGTCGCAAGGTGTGGATGAGCAGATCCTTTCCCTTTAACCGGATGTGCCGCAGACAGGAGCATCACGACTCCGCTGAGCACGGATGTAATTTTGTGAATGGTGGGCGTTGAGCATAGCTGTACCGCCATCGCAAGTACCTCCGATATGCTATCGCGTGCTTGGCGAAGAATATCAACGAAGTCGGTAGAGAGTCTCAGCTTGCTAACGGCTTTCGAAGATATCCCTGAAGGCTGCTTGCGGGGAGATAGGCGTGATGGCTTTCCGGGGCTCCGGTCCGGTATTTGTTTACCTGCTAATCTTGACGTGTTTTCAACAGACGGAAATGATATTGTCGAGTCCTGCAGAACACAAAATACAGCGTCTGCGGACATTTCATCTATAGCCTGTAAGAGCAAATATTTCGCATCACCAAGGTGTTGTTGGATCACGTCGTGACGGCTAGTAGAAAGGGTCCTCGCGTCCGATAGAAGGGAAGCTGCAATTTCACACTTGTTTTGGAGCATCATCGTAGAAGCTATCTGCCGTGCTAGATTCGCCTTGAGCCTCGAAAGCTGGAAGCATTCGTTACCTGAAGCATGTGGGCGCTTGACAAGCTCTTTCGTATTCCCGGGCGCCGCAGCCTTTTTTGCCCTTGCGGATGTTTGTCGTATATTATGAGTAGCGGTCTCACGAGTACCAACCGATTTCTTAAGGCTGAGCTTAGAGAGGCCAGTTTCTAAGCCACACTCGGTGCTAGAGCCTGCGGGGTTCTCCAGTCTGTTAGTAAGAGTAGACGCCATCAGCTCCTCTAACACTTTTTGCGCATCTCCATAGGCGATGGCCTCCTCACTTCTGCGTCCCTCCAGCCTATAGAGGTTTCCGAGCCAACAACGCAAGTTTACATCATCTTTGTTCTTTCCAAGCTGTGCTCTCAAACCCATAGCCCTGCCCAGCAGTTCTTTACCTTTCCCTAAGTTGCCACTTCGAGTCCATTGGTCTCCTGACACTGCGAGGTTGTGCGAAATCAGATATGTCGCCTGAACGGCATTGGCGATCTTCAGGCCTTGTTCGGAATAGTAGACTGCCTCCTGGAAAAGCCCTTGATGTGCATAAAGGCTTGAGAGTTGGAACAAACTCCTGTATAGAGGCATGATCAAAGTCCAGAAAGTGGATCCTCTCAAGGATTCGTGAACCGTTGACATAACCGGCGGCACGAGTGCAGTCGATGTAGCTGTAGCCAACGTGGCTCCATCAACGGATACGTCCGTTTCAGTATCACTCCCTAGAACTCCAGGAACACAGCTTCTCTTGTTTATTCGGGTCTCCATGCCGGCCCACGCCCGATAATTTAGTTTTACACACCGTTTCGCGTGAGCCAACGCTTCATTAAGGAGCCCCTTTTCAAAGGCAAGTAACGAGTACACGTATGAAGCATCGGCAATAAGTCGATTGACCCTCACTCGACCTGATATCGTAGCAGACGGCTTAGAGTTCTTCAATATATCTGGATCACGCTCTGCAGCGGACGCTGCAATACCAAGGTACTCGCCACTATACAAATTAGCGCTAGTAACAGGCAGAGGACAGTAGAGATATACCATTTATCTACGTTCCCGAGCTCCACAAGGTACTCTGCATAGGCTAGATGCCACTGTAGTATTGCTTGCGAGGAATATCCAACCTTTTCCATGTACCCTTGAGCTTTGGCCAAGGAGAGGCCTGCCTTTCCGGAATACCCGAGTCTAAGATACTGTAACCCGAGTGTCGAGAGAGCCTTAGTCAAAGCCTCAGAGTCTACCGGCTCCTGAAGTTCCCGGACGCTGACGAGTAATCTGAGCGCGGGGATTCGATACGGCCCAAACCCTTTCATATCGAAGAAATCTATGGTTGCTTGGAGCTGTGACAGAAATAAATCAGGGCTATCAATGACTTCCATTATTGCTGGCCATGAGTCGCACGAATCCGTAAGTCCAAGCCATACCGATACAGCCGACTTTAATTTTTCTGCGTCTAGATGCTCGTCCCTAAAGGCTAGGCAAACTGAAATACTCGCTTTAAGGTGGTGCTGGTACTGAGCAAGGGCTTTGTCGTTACCGAGTGCGGGGCCGAAATTTGTCGACGCCGCTTCCCCCGCCAAACGATCAACAAAATCAGGGGCAAGCAGGCCTGGGTGATTGGCGGCTAAGCACAGCAGGACCACACTTAGTCTAGCTCGTCGAATGGGGAAATCTGGCCCATATATTTTGGCAAGTGCAACGCCAATTTCTCGAACAGCAGAACGAAAGAGGGTGACATCGTTTGTATCTAGCATTCGCGCGGTGGCCACCAGTTGCCATTCAAGCAAAGCGGCCCGTTCCTCGGCTGGTAATACCAAGTCGTCAAATGGGGGTCCGGCACGGGGCGGACCTTGTCCTCTAAACCAGATCTTCACCAGGGCTACCAGAACCCTCCCAAGAGCTGCAGCATCATCCTCCCCATTCCAAACACTTGAAAGAGGCCTCTTAGCGGCCGCTCCTGCCACAGCCTTTAAAGTTCCGTTGCCAATGTGTATTTGGATTGAATCAATTAAAGAATCCTTTGCCTCCTCCAATCGTCCCTGAGACTGATAGATTCCACCAAGTCTCTCGAGCTTCACGGCTAGCAGCCCCGTCTTTTTCTCAGCTTGAGAGCGGTGGCGGATCGCTTCAACCGAGCGCCGCAAGCATCGCAGTAGCTGCGCCTCAAAACAGTCCACAGAAGGTTTCCTCCTCTTTAGATAATACGCCCAGTAGATGTTAGAAATTTTCACAAAAGTAGATCCTATCTCTTCGTAGTCTGATCCACACGGTATATCTAGCCTTGACGCTAGTACAGAGCAGTCCTGGAGGGTGGCGTCCAGAGTGTCCCAACATATCTCGTCAGCAGACACGGAGGTCTTAAGGACAGAAAAAACAGAGTCGATCGTGGATAGCGCAACTCTCCAGACCACCTTTCTTCGCTGCTCGAACCTAGCGATTGATTTCGCATCCGAGCCCGTGCCGGGAGGGTTCCCAAGATACCTCGTGAAAAAATGGAGACAGGTAAAGACGAGGGATTTGCAAGTCTCCATCAACTCCTTTTCCGCGGATTCCACCTTCATTCTAGATAAATATCCAATCGCCGTTCGCCTCAGTGCAGAAACGTCTGTTAGCAGCTCGTCAAGCTCCCCCGAGTCGCCTCGAAGACTACCCGTCAGACCTTCCAGCGAATTTGCTAGGATCTCGAAATCTTCTCTGTTCAGAGGGCCTGAGCCCGCCTTCCGAAGCATCAAGGTCGCTAACCGAGTCAGACAGGAGCACCGACGAGCATCAGATGCTGAGGTTCCATAGAGCAAGCCAAGCGTTTCTTTCGTCCATCGAACAGCGTCTTCGGTAAGCAACGCCTCCTGAGCTAGAAATCCCAGAGCTTTGTAGATATTGACGAGTGGAAGTTTGGAAGCATCTGTTGGGGCGCCGTCAAAGCTAAAGGGAAGGCCATCATTCTCAAACCGCATGACCATGTTGTTGAATAAAGTCAGAGCGGTAAGGTATTTCTCCTCTGGCTCTAAGACAGCACGTCGAACGAAAACGCCAAAACACCGCCCAAATGGGTCCAGGATTTCTTTCTCTAGATTCCCCTGGTGACCCGACAATTTCCACCATATCAAGCGGACTTCGAACGCAAGGTACTGTAGTTTAAATGCTGTGGGTGGTGAAACGCATGTCTTTGGATTCGTCGCCTGCACATCCTCGGAGGCTGATATACTAGGGCAAAGGGAGAGGATTGTCTGCGAAAGCACTTCTAGTTGGCGCGCCGCCTTGGCAGCCGATGATGCATTACCAGAAATTTTCAAAATCAGGTTTGCAGGAGAGTATAGTGAGCTTAAATCGAGGTGATTGAGTGCAGCCTAGAAGATCCCGTTAGGCCAGTGAAGCGAAGCAACCAGAGGTGACTTACCTCAATATTTACGGGTTTCTTCGTTGATGAAATGAGCTTCATGATCTGCATTTGGGTCGCCACGATCAGCGTAAGGACAGTATCTCCCGCATCGATATTTCCGAACTGAAGGCAATTCGCCAACGTCTCCTTCTCCAGCTTTGTGTCCCTCTGCCTAGTATTTCCCCCCTCCGGCTCGTACCCGCCCCCTCCCCGGTATACCTCCAATCGTCTCCTCAATATCCTAATCTCTTTAACAGCTAGATCCTCGAAACCCAATGCAATTAACTTCCCGATCAAAGCTGACATTCCATTTTCTAGTTGTAGTGGTGGTATATCCGTCCCTACGGCCTTCGTGGCTTGCAGGGACCGTAAATATGAGAAACCCAGCCGGGCACATTCTGCAATAGCCAGCAGCCCCGACGGCTCAACCTGGGAGGAGGTCCGGCTAAGCCCCGAGGTTTTTGCTGAAGGGTTTGCGATTTGGTTGCGGGAACGGGGTTGAAGAGGGGTACTGGAGACTGAATGGGGTATCGCATCCCGGCCGGACGGGGACTTTGATAAAGATTGCCCTTCATTTGATGCCGATTGTCGCTTTTGATAGGGCGGTGACTTGATCGCTTCTGTGAGTGCCCTCAACGTCGCATTAACAACTTCCGTTGCGAGACCAAATCTCTCTCTAATAGAAAGCGCAGCTGATTGAGTATCCGGGACCTGGAGGACTGTGACCTTCGCAGCTTTCGATGCAATCTTCAGCGTGCCCGCCTTTGGGCGCGCGGTCTTTCCTGGTTTCCCCCGAGGCTCGCGTATCGCCTCTACTGTCGCTGGGGGCAGCTTCGCGTTTAAAAGACTGTTGAGCAATGAGACCGTCGTCGAGGAGCATGTTGACGCAGAGGAAACTCCTTGACGCACGGCCTCAGTCTGCGCCGGGAGGGCCATTGAGATATCAAGACAGAAAGATACAAAGAACCCAGCAGAGCAAGATGGTAGATAGCATGAAGCTCTCACAAAACGATGCAGTACAGCACTATCACCAGAGGTTCATGGCGGCCAAGATGCAAAGACCAACAGTTGCAAGTCGCTGTCTTGGTAAGGCGAAGCGAACAGTCTCCACAGCAACGGCGCGTAGACTTGCACAAAAGTTATGCGAACCAACATCACGGCCATCACGAACATCAATCCTCAAAGATTCGATCAGCACGAATGCTCGAATGGCGCAGTCAAGACTGACAGGCCGTCTAGGGCTCGTCCCAAGGTGCTTAGCTAATTCAAGCTGCCCACATCCACATCAGTCAAGCCCGCTACTCGCCCAACGGCGACTCCTCTGCCCCCGCCAACCGTCATCTCACCTCCACACTGTCGTCTCTGAAGGATCCCTCCCCCGCGTCGCCCGGCCCTCCCTCTGGGTCTCTCTAATCCCCAAATTCCTCCGCCAAAAAAGTCCAAAAGACCCCGCCAAACCCAAATCCAAAGAATGGAACCCCGCAACCTTCTATATCGTGATATTCCTGCTCATCGGCTCGCAAGCCATCCAGATGATCGCGCTCAAGAAGGAATTCGCAAACTTCAGCCGGCGGGCGGACGCGAGGATTGGGCTGCTGAAAGAGGCGATTGAGAGGGTGCAGCGGGGGGAGGACGTCGACGTCAAGGCCTTATTAGGGACGGGCGACCAGGCAGCGGAGAAGGAATGGGAAGAAGGTTGGTCTTTTTTTAATTCAGCCCAAATAGTAAGATATCGCTATCGAGACGGCTAACAACTCCCGCGCTCATCAGTCATGCACGAACTCACTCAAGAAAATACTCTAAGGCAGGACAAGAAAAGGAAGCCTAACGCCCAACAGCAACAACCCAACAAAGACCCCGCCCCCGCCGACACGTCAACAAAAACCCAACTTCCCCAAGCCCCCGAGAGTAGGTCCCAGAGCACCACCAGCACTGGCAGAGCCCCCCGCGGCTTCTACTAGACCGAACTCCTTTCCCAACCACGACATCCTCGGGGAGTCATGGAGGAATGTGTCAATTATATATATGTGCCATACTTAATCCACCCTCCAAAGTCCTCTCAAAATTAGATAAACAAATCTCTTCTCCGGACTTATTCTGCATAGAAACTTACCTGGCTTAAACCTGTTTTTTTTTTTTTTAAAAAAAAAAAAAGAAAAATATTAAGAATTCAAGAATATGATGTAATATATGCAATAAATCCTAGGTAATGTATTTTACAAGTGAGTAGTAGTACACTTCACCAAAAATTAAAAAAAAAAAAATTTTTTTCTACTTTTGATATGTAGATTTATTTCAAAAGTTCCAGTATTTTTAACAATATAATAATTAAACAAGAGTCTCACTATAAGACTTGTAAATATTTTAAAAGTTTAATAAGTAATATAATAAAGTTTATTTATTAATCAATATTACTAGTGTTATAATGAGTTCATAATAATAATTTGATGTTTGTAAAATATAAAGATATAAGTATCAATTAATATAATTAATAAAATATGGATTGCTTTTAAAATAGAACTAATTATTATTGCCTTTTTAAATATAGACATTATATTTACTATAAAATATTACTACAATATTATCTTTATAATATTGTCTTAACATCATTTTTTGATATTCTTTTACTATATAGTAGGATTATTTTATTATATTTATTCTTATTAATAATAATAATAAAGGCTAGTTGTAAATATAGGAAGTTATTATTTGAAAAAGGTTCAATTAGAGTTTAGTAAAAAAAAAAGTACCTAAACAATAATTCAATAACTTTTGAGATGAACCTATATATATATATTCTTATAACAAATAAAAAAAAATAAAAATAAAAAAATGAAAAATTTATAATTTAGTGAATTATATATATAACTGAATGAGCCCCCCACAAAAATATTTTTATTGGTAATAACAAATTATTAATTAACTTTTAGCCCTACTTATTATGTAAAATTAAAAATGAAATAAATTCTTATTTTCTTTTTTAAAATTAAAATCCTTTTTTTTTTTGGGGGTATGGGCCGTTACTAGGAGCTAGCTAAAATACATCCCAACTACTAGAGTGCTAGCTAGCTCCAGTTCAGAGTGTATATCTCGACAAGGGGGTGTACCCAGAGCGAGCGGGTCGGCCATTTCCTCCCTGCTAGCGGCGGCAATGTGACATCTAGGCCAACGTTAGAACTACCAACTTTCTACTGGACTTTCGCCTGAGAGGTTTGCTCTCAACGTCTTCGGTCGTGCATGCCGAATGCTTCACTTCGGGGGAGATGGTGGCGTTTTGAAGGAGACTATAGTCTTGGGTCATCATCTCTTCCGCAGTCTGCTTGCTGTGTGATCCTCTTTCGTTTGATGGGAGATGGGGTTGGTGGCGGCCCGAAGGAGCATGAGAGAGAGCCAGGAAGAAATTGCATCTTGAAGAGCGTGGGGGGGGGGGGGGGGGGCAAAGGGCGTGGTCTTAATTGTGCCATAAAAAAAAAAAAACCTTGCGGGTATTTATAGGGATGACGTGGGGAGGGGAGGATTGGTGGTGGGAATGGGGTGCG